>JACBKR010002594.1:0-34074 GCA_014218235.1 Colocasia esculenta | reverse complement strand
GTATGAATAGTAGTTTAGACGAGAGGTTGGAACTTAGTGATTACAAGGTAGATGAGTCAAGTTATACTAAAAACATCCTGGAGATAAAAGAAAGAAAAATACTCTCTCCCTTGTAGAAGTCAAGATGGCTTCCCACTTTAAAGTAGCAGCCAGCCATGTATATCAACTCATTACTGTAGGCAAAGGCAGAGTTGAACATGGAAGCATGACAGATTCACATAAGCTTCTCCTGATGTTGATGCATGGGATTATAAAACTAAACTCAAGGAGGTAGATTCTTGTTACTAGATTGCACCTTTTTATTCTCTAACTCATGATGAGGAAGGCATGAGTGGCAGACAGAAATGGACGAAACAATATTAAGAGGGAAATGAACAGCGGGGTGGGGATTCCTATCAAGCAAGAGAAGAGTTTCAAAACAAAAACTGCTCTGCACAGTAGTGAAAATGGAACTTCATATGATTCTTTTCTTGATTTGTTATCTGGCACATATCTCCTTTCATATCACTTTGCAACAGTGAAGCATCTTATAGCCAAGTGTTCTTTGCATAATACTTTATTATTTCTTCATGTATTTGTGCAGGTGAATGTCATTTCGGTACAACTCTTTCACCCCATGGAAATGTCATTCCTAGTTGCTTGATGCAAATGGGTTTCCTTTTTTTCTGGCGTTCACTTAGCGGGCAAATTTGTTTCCACATGTCTGTCTCCTCTTTTGAATCCTTCAATTCTTTCTTTTCTTTTTAATAATTTCTTCCAATTTTAATAATAGAAACGAACCATGATGCCCAGAGGTGTTCAAGGAGTTTATACTTGCAGTAGAATCAGAATCGTTCCAGGTCTTTAGTCTGGCTAAAAGATTTCAATTGTTTCTTCCATTTCTTATTAGTTGCTGATTTCCTCTCACAATTATTTCTTCCATCCCCCATGCCTGTGGGGTTTCTTAAGTTCTAGTGCAGCTAACCAACCTTTTGTTTTGACCTCTTCCAGGCATGTCAGTCAAGAACAGTAGTTCAGATGAGAGCTCAGAAATTAGTGACTCTGAGGTAGATAACTATGAGGCCAAGTCATACTTGAAACTAAAAGCAGGGAACTACAAACTTAAGAACTCTGATGGATCCTACCAATGCCCATTTTGTGCTGGGAAGAAAAAACAGGACTTTCTTTATAAAGAAATCCTTCAACATGCATCTGGAATTGGTTCATCCAACTGGAAAGGAAAGATAAAGGCAAAACACCGTGCATATATGAAGTACTTGACTGTGGACATGGATGACGGGACAGGTAATTCACTACAACTAATGGTTATTAAGCAGGAGCCTTCTCAGAGGTCCAAGGAAGAGGACCAATTTGTTTGGCCCTGGATGGGTGTCCTAGTGAATCTTCCAACTGAATGGAAAGATGGCAGACATGTGGGCTGTAGTGGAACGGTTTTCAAGGAGCAGCTTCGTGAATTTCGTCCTTTGAAGGTCTATCCATTATGGAATTTCAGAGGTCACACTGGAAGTGCCATTGTCGATTTCAGCAAGGATTGGTCTGGTTTTAAAGATGCTATGGCATTTGAGAAACATTTTGAAAAAGAACACTGTAGTAAGACAGATTGGTATGAGGAAAAATCTCATAGGCCTATGATATATGGATGGGTAGCTCGAGCTGAAGACTATTTCGGTGGAGGACCCATAGGGGAGCATCTAAGGAGAAATGGAGACTTGAAAACAGTAGATGATCTCACAAAAGAAGAATGTCAGAAAAACGAGAAACTTGTAGCAGAGTTAGTAAACCGTATAGAAGTGAAAAACAAGCACTTAAAAGAACTAGAATGCGAGTATTATCAGAGTACATCATCACTTGATAAAATGACAGAAGACAGAGAGAGACTCATTCGTTCCTATAATGAAGGTAGTACTCTAGCTGTCAGCAGAGTTTCTGTTTTAGATAAATCTTATACTTGAGTTTTTCTTTTAATCTAGCTATAAGAGAAGCATAACATTTTGACCATTGCAAACTCTTAAGTCATAGCTTATATGGTGAGCTAGGATAAGTAAGCAAAGTTTCCAGTTGTGGAATGTGACTTGACATCTGGATGGTCTCTTGTTCAGACTATATGCAAAGTTCACTGATAAACAAGATTTTTTATGATAATGATATCTAAAAAACATGCTTCATGTCAATCAGTCAAGGGTTCATGTATTTGTTTGTGCTGTGAATGTCTGCCATACCATGCACATGTTCTATCATACTACAGTGAATATCAGTTCTGGGAGCTAAGACGATATTATTTGCAAATATTTTTTTGTACTCTGCACTTTTTCCAGGAGTGAAAAGGATGCAATGCCTTGCACGTGACCATTCTCGTCGTATTTTTGAGGAAAATGAAAAGCTCAGGGCTGAGTTGGAGTCCAAGAAGAAAGAACTTGACTCACAGTATGAACAACTAAATATGCTGGTTGGACAAAGTGAGATGGAAAAAGGGAGACTTGAGGAAGATAAGAAAAAGGTAGCTGCAGATTTAAATTTTGGACTGTATTCTAGTTGGATAATGAAAAACTTCATCCAAGTCCTCATAAACATTTAACTTATGACAACGTGTTGACAAAATTTCACCATCTGGCTATTCTAGTTTCATGTTTATGTCAGTTAAATTAATTGCGATATTTGAGTTTTATTTCATGACGTTTTTGTTGGAAGCTAAACAAGTCATTTGATTAATTTTCAAATAATTTGAGGTATTTCTTTAGAGTTAGCATCAGTGCATCATATCATTGAGTCATGTTCTGTTTTGAGGCGTCATGATCTTTATTTTGCATATACTGAACAAATTATTTTATGGTTGAGAGTAATCATATTATCCATATATGGAGCTTCATCATCTTCATCATATAAATTTCTGCTTCACTCTTGACATCTTACCTTCTGTGGCATGTCCTGAGCTGTGCAACATGAGATTTCTTACTTCACTATCTTGACCATATTCACATCAGTTGCCATTGCTGTTGGATGGATTGTGGTAAAAGACTTGTCAACTTCACTGTTGAGTGTATTATTTAGAGGAAATCTATGTGACCAGTTAGCTTTGTGCATTGATGCTTCCTTTTATGTGTTTAATCATTTTTATATTTTTGTATCCTGGAGAAGGATGATGATCAGTCCTGCCTCTGCAGTATACAAAACGTACCCAGACAGTTTTCATTGTCTTTCTTCTCATCTTGGCTAGTGCTGCGAAGTACAGGTGTCAATACGAATTAATGTCATCACAGGGCATAAGATTCATGTGAACAGTGTCCCTTTTTTTGTATTGTGTCAAAATTGTATGCAAAAGACATTGCAACATTTGTATGCAAATCATGATGCCATACATTTGATTCATATGCACAGTTTAGGAACTGGCATTATACATTATGCTATGTCTGTTGATCTATATGGACTATATGATATCAATTTAGCCCTTTCATGTAGAATAACACCAAGTTTTGTTTCCTGTTTTTTTTCCCAGAATGCTGAAAAAATTAGTTCACTTCTATTGGCAACATTAGGGCAGAAAAGAAATTATATGAGGCTGGTTGAAGAGCAGAAGGTTATTTATCTGATACCTGCTCTTTCTAAGCATGCAGATCAGAAATATAAAGACTTGACTTACTCTAGAATTGATTGAATTTGCATCTGTACTTGCAATGTATTTGCAGAGAGAAAAAGAAGCTGCCCTTCAGAAAATACTTCTATTAGAAAAGCAGCTCGATGCCAAGCAGAGGCTGGAATTGGAGATAGAGCAATTGAAAGGGAAGGTAGAGGTCATGAAACACATAAAAGGTACAGAGGACATGGGAGTGAAAAAATTGAGTGATGAATTAAAAGAGAAGATAGAAGACCTAGAGGACATGGAACAACTGAATCAAGATCTTATAGTGAAAGAGCAGAAGAGCCATGATGAGCTTCAGGAGGCTCACAAAGAACTGATCGCTGTATGGGTTATTTGTCTGTCAGAATGGAATCTTTTCTCTTGTTGTTAAGATGTCATATATATTAGCAATATAAACTTTTTCCTTTTCTTCATCTTATTTCAAGTACTTGTGCATAAAATCTTTCTCATGATACAGGGGTTAAAGGAACTGAATGGTCAAGGAACATTGGAGTTAGAAGAATGGGTGAGCTTGATGTGAACATGTTTCGGAACATGTGCAGGAAAAGATTTGCTGAAGAAGAGGCAGACAACAAAGTTGTAGAGCTTTGTAGCTATTGGCAATATGAACTAGAAAAGCCTGATTGGCATCCTTTTAAACTAGTTCAAGATCAGAAAACTGAGGTGAAGTTCAATTTTCTCATGTTTAATTGGAAGCATCAGCCAATCCTTTGGTTTACTATAAATCTATTGCAATGTTATTGGCATCCATGTCATCACTTTTTCTTTCTTTTGTTTTTTTGGTGTGCATATTCAATATAAACCCGATGCAGTTTTTAGCTCCTACCACATCTTTGGATGATTTCCTTTCCTAAGCAAACGTTAAGCTGGATGTTTCGGCCGAATATACATTCTGTCTTTCCACTGCACATACATTCACCGATCAGTGTAAGCAAATGAATGAGTTGGGAATATTGTGAAATGCATTATTTCTGCCGAACATATTCCTAGCTTCAGAAACCAGTTTACTTGTTGTGATTTGTTTTATTTTCATATAGGCTTCACTAAACCATTCTCATCTCTAGCAGACTCTTCACATTCATCTACTGAAGGCCAAATGTTGTGCAGGAGATGCAAGAGATAATCGATGAGGGTGATGAGAAGTTGGTAAAGATAAAGGCCGAGCTGGGTGATGAGGTTTATGAGGCTGTGACTACAGCCCTACTGGAGATGAATGAGTACAACCCAAGTGGCAGATTCCCAGTCTCTGAGCTGTGGAACTTCAAAGAAGGAAGAAAGGCGACTCTGACAGAGGTCATCCAATATGTCTTGAAGCAATTTATGCAAACAAACGCAGAAGATAAAGATCTCAATTGAAAACTGCATAACGTTTTGGTTCAGTTGGTTTTTGATCATGATGTTACTAGTTTGCTTGGATGTCTATCTAGCTAGACCCACTTAGGTGGAAACCCTTGAAGGTTCTTGTAATGGAAAATATTGACTTCCATCTTGCCATGGCATCTTAAGCTTACATTTCAACTTGTATGTTTGCCGATTCGCTGAACAACTCAGCTTTCAAAGATCCAAGTGCTTCTTCAGCAAAGTTGGCCAATCCTGCTGGTATCTATTGCATACATATTGCTACCCTAACTAATTAAGCTGCAGTTCGAGGACGTCACTACTTCAAGTACATGGGTTAATCGAAAGATAGAATGCAGGTTCTCCAAGTGCTAACTTTTTTTAATCCTATCACATGGTTTTTTCTATATAACGGAGTAGTTTTTGGAATTTGTGTTATGCATTTACTTTGTTTTCCTTTCTTATCACATGGTTTTTTCTATATGTTCGCTCCATTTATTTGTGTTGGGTTAAGAACTTAAGATTGCGGAATTGAAAAGATGATGATTAAGCGCATATCCACACGAGAGATCTGGAATTATCTTTTTTTCACATGAAAAGGAATTATTGCGTATTTCTTCTTGGTGGCTCTGCAACATTCTACACTCTTGATTCAATCACTTTTACAAGTTTAAATATCTATTTATTAAAAAAAACAATAGGATAAAGCTGGATGATGATGATGATTTTAAAAACTTCTAATGGCCTTCTAACTTTATTTAGATCGCCCTTATGTAAAGTATTAAATAGACTTAAATCTGACTTCGACTCTGCCTATTGGGTTAAGACGTCCCAACAGTGCACACACACACACATGTATAATATATATATATATATATATATATATATATATATATATATATATATATATATATACAAAACTCATAGTTATCCATAGATACGAGGGTAGATGACTTCTATCCAAGTTTGACATCTCTGTATAACTTAAACATGGATGGCAGTGGTAAGAGTGGATTATACATGGATAATTCTACCTAACACGTAGTGGTGGGATAACCTTTTTATCCATGGTTAGAGTGATTAGATAGCAGAGGCGTTTGGGAAAATAGATTAGAGGGTGGATGACTACTATCCAACTTTGACATCTATGTATAACTTAAACATGGATAGCAGTGGTTAGACTGGATTATACATGGATAATTCTGCCGAACACCTAGGGGTGTTATAACCTTTTTATCCATGTTTAGAGTGATTAAAGTGAAATGTAGGAAGTATAGATATCTTGACAAAAATTTATCAAAAGATCATATGTGACGATTATTTATGTACGCTTATTTACATGCAAATGCACGTAAAAATATTGGCTCGTTTTTGTGATTTAGAAAGCTCTCTGATTAGTGCTATAGCTTTGGTCCAACGTCATCAAGATATTTTTAAATAAATTTAGCCCGTAAAATGTAAATAGTTAATTTTACAAGAAAGAGACCCAGACTCATCTCCATCCTCTTTCAATCTTCTAGTGCAGAGCCAACAAAAGAGAGAGAGAAAGAGGTATGTGCTTTTCTTCCGTCACAAAATTTTGAGAAAGATGGTGTGCGGTGAGACCCGGCACACCCAATGTAGATGTGTCTGGTGGAGGAGGGAAATGCCTCCTCCGCCTCCCAACCCCTCTGACACACCTTGACGGGGTGTGCACCAAGACGGATCTTTTGAGAAATACTTGTGGGGTCCACCTCTACGGACACACCCATTTGCAGAAGAGTGAGGATGATCATTATAGACCCATTTAATGGGGATTTGAAATACCCTTCCAAAGCTTTATCAGCCCTTATCTCTCTCCCTTTCTCTCCTATGGGTTTAATAGAGAGAAATATTTACTTCAAGTGCATAACTGCAGTAAGGCAACGCTTGGGAAACATGTTTGGGTGATTTTATATTTCAAAATTGTCAACAATGTCAGAAACATTCTCAAAGGTTTCTTGCTGGGCATAGGCTTGCGTGGGAGCCGATTTTAAGGCAGAGGAGAGAGAGAGAAATATTTTTCTTTCTCTTGTCTATGCAAAAGCAAAAAGAAATGGCGACAAGGTTAATTTGTCGGAGTGTCCAATTAAACTCTTCTTTATATGTGTTGAAAGTGTATTTTTTTATTTTTTTACAATTTTTTGAATATTCAAATTGTACGCAATGTCGTCATCCGACAACGACACAATTGACATTTAATGCCCATGCCGAAATCGCACAATTCTCGACGTGAGTTACTTTTTATGATTTTTTAAAAAATCACTTTCTCTGTCGCGATATCAAACATTGTCTAAGTGTAATAAGAATAAGATGGTAGCTTATGTGGCATTCCGACACAATCGACATTTAATGCCCATGCCGAAATCGTACAATTCTCGACGTGAGTTACTTTTTACGATTTTTTAAAAAATCACTTTCTCCATCACGATATCAAACGTTGTCTAAGTGTAATAAGAATAAGATGGTAACTTATGTGGCGTTCATGTTAGATATCATATGGGCCACAATAAGATTGTAACTTATGTGACGTTTATGTTAGATATCTTATGGACTGCTAAATAGAGAGTAATAGGTGGCGGCGGCAGGTGGTAACGATCGTTAACAGTGGCGACTACGGTGGGATGTAAAATTATTATTTTCGAGTCTAAATTTATATTTTAGAGCCAAAATATGTATTTTGGAGACTAAAATTTATATTTTAGAGTCTAATGACGAGATCAAAAATCACTATTTTAGAGCCTAAATTATGAATAAAAGCTCATCCAATATTTTTAAATCTTAAAAGTAATATTTCAAAGCCTAAGATTTATATATTTTGAAGCTCAAAATTTCTATTTGAGTCTAAGATTTATATTTTGAAGTCCAGTCGTCGACCGTTGTCGGTCGTTAGCCATCGCCTCTTGTCAATCCATGTGACATCCCACATGAGTGTCACGTTATAGCACTTGCCAGTGTAGTAAATACATTAAACTTTTCAATTAATGGAGATGAGGAATGCTTAGTGCACGTGTACTCTTGCATTTGAGTTGCAAATATGCTCAAAAAATTTAGATTGGGCTCATAAAATTTTAGGTTGGGCTTATAAATACTTGGGTTAGACTCGTAAAATGATGTGTCATGGCACATTGATCCATCATATGTGAACCAATAACTGAGCACTTTTGTATTTGAAGTGCCCTTTAAAAGATAAATTTGTCTTGCTACCCATCTTTGCAACCTATCACATCCAACCTGTATACACAAGAGGGTGTTGGTCCCATAGTGTATTGTTGATTGCGAGGCCCACCTCACTTGTGTCTGTAGATAAATAGAGGATGGACTGCGCCACTTTGGCATAGGGTTAAGCAACCTATGGGCAGCCTAACCATAGGTTGCATATATAACCCAAAACTTACTATTTTTTTACTTTGACATAAAAAATGGATTGGGTAGATAACTTTGGGCAGAATAACCCCTTTATCTATAAAAAAATATAAGTAGTTACATATTTTACTAGAAAAATAGCACAATAACATTAAAATGACATGTGACAAGTGTTAAAAAAATAAAAAAGCAACTTATCCAGGGTTAACTTTTCTACCCTACCTCAAGAGGTGGGGTAGAGTTACCCCTGGGTAAAAAAGGTTTACCCAAGGTACCCGCGATCAATGTTTCCCCCTTTATCAAATCAAAAAAATAAGTTACTCAAGATACCTGCCCCTTTAACCATGGGTAACCCTCTTGTTAAAGTTGCCCAGTGTTTCTCTCAGAAGATTTATCTGCACTTGCATCTCTCTCTCTCTCTCTCCTTTTGCCCTCCAGTAATAAGTTATTTCTCTTTCTCGGCCTTTTTTTTCCTCTTATTTCACATAGTGAGGTGCAACACTCTTCTTTCAACAGTCTATAATATCACAATCATAGTCAATACATCATCTACAATGGCAAACTTTGTCCACTACTATACTCATTTCTCTCTCTTTTGACAATGTCATCTAGTGATGAATATAAAAATTTTACTTAATGGGGTCACTCAATAAAGACGTTGTCCCAATAAGATATGAGTCAAATCAGTGAGATCATTATTAAGCCTAAAAAAGGGTTTTGAGTCTAAACTTTGATCTTTGTTAAAGAATTTTAAAAAAGAGAAAAAATTTGTTGAACTTGCAACAATATCCACTTTGTGTCCACCCGAAGCACAAGACAGATAAGTCCCGTAATGTTATAAATACTACGAAGCTCTCTGCCTTGTACTTGAGGCGAACATAAGATGGGCACTATCACAAGTACAATAAATTATTCTCTAAAAACGAAGAGGTAGCTCCCCCAACTGGTCGTCGGAGAGAGGAAATAACAATTTACAAGAGCTATTTGTTCATAGAAATAACTCTGTGGCTCCCTAGCGGCTCTTTTAAGTGGCCTCGCCTAAAAACAACGACTCTTTTAATATATTTTACTTAGAAAAGACCAACAAAAAAATTAACCAAATTAAGCTACCCATCTTCAAAAGTTGCTCCGCTAACTCTCTCAATTTCCACGTGGATTTATATGTTTGTGGTTTTTTTTAAAAATGACCCCACGTGGACTCCACATATTCATCCTAACCAACTTAACCATCCTTTAGGGCATGGGCAAGATTAACCTGGGTTAAACATGGCTAGGCAATACATCCTATCCAAAGCTGATTTTGGCTTAACCCAATATTTACCTAGCGTTACTCTTAACTATACTATCAAAGTGGCTCTTAAGTAAATATAGATTAATAGGTGACGACGACAAGTAACAACGATAGTCAACAGCGGCAATGATTGATGGTGGGATGCAAAATCACTATTTTGGAGTCTAATTTTATATTTTGAAATCAAAATGTGTATTTTGGAGTCTAAAATTTATATTTTGGAGACCAACAATGAGATCCAAAATCACTATTTTAGAGCCTAAATTTATATTTTGGAGTCCAAATTACAATTAAGAGCTCCACCTCATTGGTGGGGCGCCCATCACCCCACTAATGGGGTAGAGTGATAGGTACTCCACCTCATCATTACTACCCGTCAACCATGTAGTAATAATTTCTACATAATTAAAAGCTCATCCAATATTTTTAAATCCTAAGACCTAAGAGTAATATATATTTTGGAGCCCAATGTTTACATTTTGGAGTTCAAAATTTCTATTTTATAGCCTAAGATTTATATTTTGAAGTCCAATTGTCGATCGATGTCGCTTGTCGGCTATCGCCCCTATCAATCCATGTGGCATCTAACGTGGTGCCACCTTACAACACTTGCCAGTGAAATAAGTACATTAAGCTTTTCTCTTAATGGAGATGAGAAATGCTTAATGCAAGACCATTCTTGCATTTGAGTTGCAAGTGTGCTCGTAAAAAATTAGATTGAGCTCATAAAATTTTGGTTGAGCTCATAAATATTTGGATTGAACTCATAAAACGACGTGTCATAGCACATTGATCCATCCTAGGTGGATAAATAGGAGAGCACACTTATATTTGAAATGCAAGAGTGCTCTTGCAATAATCATTTCTCGATGGAGATTTGAAGTGCCCTTTAAAAGATGAGTTTGACTTGCTACTCATCTTTGTGGTCTACCCTACCAGCCTTGTATATATATAAGATGTGAGTCTCGCAGTGTATTGTTGATTGTGAGATCCACCCAACTTATGTCTGCAGATAGATAAATGATAGATAGCAAGTGTTTCTCTCAAAAGATTTATTTGCCCTTGCATATATATATATATATATATATTATATATATATATATGCCCTTCTGTAACAAATTCTTTCTCTCTCTCTCTCTGCCTCTTTTTTCCTTTCTTCCACATAGTGAGGTGCGACACTCTTCTCTCAATAGTCTATGGTACCTCAGTCGCAGTCAATGCATCATCTGCACCGACAAACTTTGTCCACTACTATGCCAATTTCTCTCTCTTTTGACGATAGCATCTAGTGACGAATATATAAAATTTAGTTAATGGGGTCACTCAATAAGAATGGTCTCCCAATAAAATATGAGTCAAGACAGTGAGATTATTATTAAGCCTAAAAAAGAGTTTTGAGTCTAGACTTTGATCTCTGTTAAAGAATTAAATAAAAAAAAATTTGTTGCACTTGCGACAATGTCCACTTTGTATCTATCTCAAACACAAGACATTGGATCATGTAGTACAATAAATACTACAAAACTTCTTGTATTGTGCATGTGGCTAATATAAGATGGACATTATCACAAGTACAATAAAATATTCTCTTAAAAAAAAATAATAGAGTCGCAAGACTCCATTGAACTCTATTTAGATCTATGACATTGAACAAAATGTTGAAGGTCTCATGGTCTTCCACGAATAAATTTCTTATAAAATCCCCTCTACGACAGAGTTGGCTACTAAAGTATTCCCATGGCCTTGTCCGAAAATTTTTCGACAATAGCAATGGAACCTCCAGCATGGACGGACCTAGCACTTGATTTTCAAATTTTTATTAAGGAGTTTAAAATTTTCTAATAAATTAATTTTGGTTAGAAATTTTTTTAAAGAGAGTGACTCCACTGGACTACAAACAAAGTTTATAAGTGCACCCTAATTTTTAGAGTGGGCCTATTGAATAAAATTTTCGAGTCCGTCACTGACCTCCAATGACTTCCAATCTACGTAACAACTAACAACGAAGAAGTGACTCCTCCAACCAATCGTTAGAGAGAGAAACAAAAATTATTTATAAAAATTATTCGTGCATAGAAATAAGTACGTGACTCCCCAACAACTCTTTTAAATAGTCTTGCCTAAAAGAGAAAGGCTGATTGCACTTGTCCATTGCACTTTAAGTGCAATGTGACTAGACAACAAGTCCATGTGGCATCCAATAATTGGATTGCTATTTTATCACCCCTCATGTGAGGGGTGCCACATGAACTATTATCTAGTCACATTACACTTAAAGTGCAATGGACAAGTGCAATAAACATTTCTCTGCCTAAAAACCCCACTTGTGTTGGCACTTTCTGCGAATCCTCTTAGACCATCACCTTCATGTGGGTACTTGAGAAATGATTTGTTTTGCCCCGAGCTTAACTGGACTTTGGGGGGAATTTTCTGTGTATATGGTTGGTAAGTGGGCACCTCAAATGGAGCTCTTTCCTGTGTGTATATGTGTGTAATTGTGTGTTCAACGATTGTTTTGTTGATTTCGTTTTCCCCTTTTTTTAAGGCCATCATGGGTACTTGAGAAATGATTTGTTCACCATAATCGTCTCGTGAATTTGTTGCGCGTTTGAACGATGGAACAGCAACTGGCGTTCTAGAGCCGAGGGCTTAACGAGATATGTTTTGGACTGCGCTACATTTCTATTTTGTTGTCTTGAGTTTATAATAAGAGAGGGATGAGTATTAACACATAGGAAGGAAGGAAAACCAGAGTTAAAGAGGGATAGTAAGAGGAATACTAGTGCCGGGAACATCTCATAATTTTACGTCCTTATTTGCTTTGGTTATCCCAAGATATATACCATGTCCTGTCACACATCCGCCAGTAATGGTAAAGAACGTCACAAGATTTTATATATCTTCTTATTTGCCTTTTTAACATATCCTGTCACATCCGCTTGTAATGGTATAGAACATCTTATATCCAAGTGTCCTGCACTGTGCATGTATTTTGCAGTTTAGTTTATGCATTTTTGCCCACCCCGTATAATTAAATGTTAGCGTCCTTAAGTATATATATCCCTCGTTCTGTGGGTTTCATATCTTCCCTTATGGCTGCCATTCGAGGCTATGTTTGGTATCGAGATGAATCAGTTTAAAATTTTGAAAATATTCTCATTTTATTTTTGATCTATTTCAATATCAAATATGACCCAGTTGGATGGAAACTTTGTTTCATGGATATGCCATTTGTCTTGCAGCTAGCCTTTAAACTGCTCTATATATTCTTGTTATAAGTTGCCAATTTTATGAATCGAAAGAAATCCTGATCCAGACATAGGCAAGCCATGCAGCACATTTATTTTTTTATAATTACCAGAGAAATTAATGGAGCTCTTTGACCATCCATAGCACTATCTTCTTGAGAGTCATTTGTTATCTGAAAATCAGATATAAGCTTGTTTTCCCTTTTTGGAATGTGATTGCAATATGGATGATTTTTGGTTCTAGCTATATATTCGCAAGGTCCACTGACACACAAAGGTTCAAAATGCTAAATCCAACGATTTAAATGCAATGCATGATCCCTGTTGATGCATAAAAGCTTCATGCAATTGGAAACGTGTATTACAAAGCCCATTTAACATTCTTTTAAACTAGTTCCAAAGATCAGAAAACTGTGGTAAATTTCATTTTTTAACCTACTTTTCAAAAAAAAATCATTTTTTCACCTGTTTAATTGGTATTGGCAGCTATTCTTTACAGTTTACTGGCACCCATATCATTGCCTTCTTTTCTTCTTCAGTCGGCAGATGTAGTAGAAACCAGATACAGCTTTTAACTCCAACATGTCTTTGGATGATTTCCTTGCAAAGAAAATGGTACTAGTCTGCAAATATGAGAAAACTGAGGCTAAGTTCAGGCTTTAACGATAATTATGTGAGGATAGTTGAAGAGCAGAAGGTCATTTGTCTGATAACTGCTCTTTTTTTTTTAAATGTTGGATGGAACTACACAGACTTTGCAGCTTATTCAGGAGTTGATTGAATTTGTATCTGTACTTAGAATGTGCTTGCAGAGACATGTGAATTTGTATCCTGGAATTAGTTTGTCTGTATACCTGAATCTGTACCTAGAATTTGTATCTGTACTTGAATCTTTTTTTTTATCTATATTTTTGTATCTTGGAGAAATATGTGAGTCAGTCCTGCCTTTGCAGTATCATAAACGTATCCAATAGTTTTCATCATCTTTCTTCTCTTCTTGGTTAGTGTAGCAAAGTATAGCTAGGTGTCAATACTGTTTTAATTAATTTCATCAGGGGGTATACGATTCATGTGAACACTAGTGTCCATAATTTAGAATATTGCATCAAAATTGTATGGAAAACCACGAGGACATTGGAACATTTGTATATGCAAATTTGTGAGGGCATCCTTTTGATTCATATCCACTTTAGGAGCTGGCTTTATACATTATTTTGTCTGTTGATCTACATGGCCTATATAAACTCAAGTTAGTTTTTCTATGCAGAATAACACTTCAGTTTTGTCTTCTTGTTTTTTACCCCTTAGATTGCTGGAAAGAGTAGTTCCCTTATGTTTGCAATGTTAGAGCAAAACAGGGCTGAAGAAAATTATATGATGCTAGTTGAAGAGCAAAAGGTCATTAATTTATCTGATACCCGCTCTTTTCAGGAATGTTGGAAATACATAGACTTCATTCACTCTAGAATTGATTGAATCTGCATCTGTACTCGGAATGTATTTGCAGAGAGAAAACGAAGCCGCCTTGCAGAAAATACTTCTATTATAAAAGCATCTGGATGCCAAGCAGAAGCTAGAATTGGAGATAGAACAGTTGAAAGGGAAGGTTCTAGGTCATGAAATACATAAAAGGTACAGAAGACATGGGAGTGAAACAATTGAGCGATAAATTCAAAGAGAAGATAGAAGACATGGAGGACATGGTTTAACTGAATCAAACACTTGAAGGGGCGGAAGAGCAATGACGAGCTTTAGAAAGCTCAGAATCTTTCGCCATGACCCTTCGTCCGGACGTGGGTTCGACAGTCGTCATGGACTGGACTATTACACTGGGTTGAGATGGGACAGGGACTTAATCAAGCTTGATATGAAGACATTTTGGAATGCATGCAAGAAAAGATCTGCTGAAGAAGAGGTAGACATCAAAGCTGCAGAGCTTTGTTTCCAATTGGTAATATGAACTAACAAAGCTTGACTGGCATCCCTTTTAAACTAGCCCCCAAGTATCGGAAAACTGAGGCGCAGTTTAATTGGAACTGCCGGCCTATCCTTTATGGTTTACTATAAATCTAATACGATGTTATTGGCGTCCATAACTAGGGGTGTCAACTGAGCCTAGCCGACCTGAAGACCCGGTGGCTCAGTCCAATTTATACAGGTTTGGGCCGAATATTTTAATTTTATTTAATTTTGAGCCCGGTTCAGTCCGACCCAGAGTAAAATTGGGCTGGGCCCAGACTTGGCTCGGCTCGGCCCGGCCCGGGCGGTACGGTGACTCGGTATTTTTTTTTAAAAAAAATAAGTGACACGGTAATAATTTTAATATTCTAAATTTTTAGATTGAAAATTATGTTGTGGAACTATATTTAACAACTTAATATTTATTTCATATTTGTAATAGTTAAAAATAATTTATTTAGATTAGTCTAATATTAATTTTATGTTGTTTTGATTCAACGAACATCAATTTTATTGTAAAAATAAATAAAAATAATAAGAATATCTTTTAAAAGGTAAAATCCGGTCAGGCCTCACACAATCGTCCTGAGTTGGATTTCTAAAAATCGGGTCTCGTCCCGAACCGGACCGGATTCAAATCGATCGATTAGATACTGAACTGGACCCGAACCAACCCAGATCCGGTCCAAGTCCGGCCTATTGCCACCTCTATCCATAACATCACTTCCTTGTGTTTTTTATTCTTATCTGCATATTTAGTGCAAACCAGAGGTTCCTATTATATCTTGGGATGTTTTCCTTCCCTAAGCAAATCTTAAGTTGCATATTTCAGTCGAAATGTATATTCTGCCTTTCCGTTGCATGTATATTTTTATGGGCAAACTAATTAGAAGTCTCTGACTGTAATAGAGAGATCCTTACTGTAACAGAGTTTAACGTATAATGTAACATATGATAACATTTATTGTAATGAGTTACAGTTCTCTGTTAGGGGTTAACAAATAAGTCAAAAATCTGATAGGGACTCTTAATTAATTTGTCCTAATTTTATTCGTATAAGTTTGGCTGCATGTATGTTTTCAGCCGAATGATAAATTATTTCCTTTACCAAATCACCTTTTGAGTTTACTTCTCTAACGACGAAAAGTTATTAAGATTTATCAGGTTATCAAAAAGATCTTAACTTTTTATATGTAGTGGGTTGCTCCCAACCGAATGAGATCTACATCTACTCTCCTTATCTTAGATGAGGGTATAAGATGATTATTCACCTCAGCCTAACAGGATTCTAATACCATCCAAAGCTTCTGCACACATAGTAACATGCAACGACGGCCGACAATTTGGCAACTCTCTTTTTGAGAAAGATTTACTGCACTTACCTAATTATATTAATTGTATTTAAAGTAGGATAGTAGCCCGCGTGACACTATGTTAGACGTCGCGTATGCTACCACGTGAGTTAACATATAGAGGGAGTAATAAGCAGTGGCGACAGATAGTTGGTATAGCGTTAGTTGATGGTTGACGGTGGCGATAAATGGCAGCAACTGACCCACCCATGGCTAGTGATGGTGATAGGCGGCGACGATCAACGACTAGATTTAAAGTCACCATTTTGAAGTCCAAATTTATATTTGAAGCTAAAATTTGAATTTTAGAGTTTAAAATTTATATTTTGAAATTCAATTACTATTAAATAGTTAGTCAATATTTTTAAACCCTAAAGATAATATTTTAGAACCTAAAACTTACATTTTATACTCCAACATTTATATTTTAGAATCCGATCGTCACCATCAACTACTTGCCGCTTCTAGTCGCCATCACTCACCACCACTGACCGCCACCATTGCCTACTGATTGCCACCGCTGCCACCCGCCACTACCAACTACCACATATCAATCTACATGACATCTAAGTTGGCACCACGCAAACACCCTCTTACTGCACTTGCAAATGCTAGTGCATTAAAATTTTCGGTTCTCTCTATTCTTGCGTGTGATCTCTTTATTGATTTTGAATCCTTTCCCACCTGTTCAAGGTTTAAGTCTACCCTCATGCAAAACATAGAATGTATCCAACAAGTTAGCCCTCACAAACATGGTTTTATAATTATCAACATCAAGGACAAACTTAGAGATTTAGAAGAACCTTAGTTTTTCACATAAAGGGGGAAAACGAAAAAACTACATTCCTTCTGAAATACCCAGCGACTTCATATCCCACCATTATTCTAAGATTATACTCGATATTTATGGAAGACATTCGTATTCTCCTAAACCTATGAGAACTGTCTCTTAATATCTGACCAAAATCTTAGATCAATGGCTCAAATCCAAATTCGACTTCACTTGCAGACCAAAACACCCAAACAATTTGTAGATTTAAGTTTACTGTTTTTTTATCATGGCAATATTATATATATTGTGTGTAGAAAGAGATGAAAGTTTGCAGGATTATGCATAAGAAGAAACCTTTCGTTTGTTGGAAAATAGCCTATTATATTATCATAAAAATTTCTTTATAATCTTTGCTCCCAGTGAGATTAGGGGTGTCAATGGGTCGGGCCTGAACCGGGCCTTGCTAGGCCCGGCCCAGGCCCAATTTTTTAAAAATCGGTTCGGACCCAGTCCAAGCCCGGGGGTAGGCCCAGTATGGGTGGCCCGGCCCGGCCTAGAAAAAGTTCGGAAAAACTCGGCCCAGCCCGAAAAAATAAGAAAAGTATTATTTTTATTTATATAATATATAATTTTAATATATCTAATATAATATACCTATAAAAATATATATTTTACTTATATCTATATTAACATTTAACTTGTAAAAGATTATGCTTTTGAGTAGATTTATTGTAGAAAAAATACATATAATTCTTTTTTTAAATATAAAATTATATTTAATATAAATTATATTTATATTTTTTGGGCCAGCGGGTCGACAGGGCCGGCCTCACAAAACCCAAGCCCGGCCCTATTTTTTTTCGGACCGAGCCTAAAAAATTTAACGGACTCATTTTTTCGGCCCAAGTCCGGTTAAAATCGGGCCGGGCTTCCGGACTTCTGGACCGGCCCGATCCAATTG
Source organism: Colocasia esculenta (assembly GCA_014218235.1). NCBI lineage: Eukaryota > Viridiplantae > Streptophyta > Magnoliopsida > Alismatales > Araceae > Colocasia > Colocasia esculenta. The sequence continues at coordinate 16,132 of JACBKR010002594.1, read as the reverse complement.
ACACCCCTAAGTGGGATCTGAACTTCTAATATCATAACCTGTTCTAGATGAAGTGCTAATCACTAGACCCTTCCTTAAATACATACAGAGAAATAGACATGGTGGAAGCTACTTCACTTTTTTTTTAGAAATATTTATTACAAGGGTAATCTTATAGTAACATTGATTTGGATTATAAGTAATTTTATTAGAACACCACTTGGTGCAAACTCTCATGGGGAGTTTGCATCCAGGTGGATGCAAACCACCATCCCATTGGGGGTGGGCACACCCCTAGGGGTGTACCCGGCCACCCCCAATGACCTCAGCTCCCCCAATGGGGAGCTGAATTTGTTGCAAACCGCCATGCTGGCGGTTTGCAACAAGACTTACCCATTTTATTAACTCTAAATAGCCCTTTCTCTATCTTCTTTAATTAATAAAATTACTTTTTTAGACATCATTATTATAAGATTATTTTACAATATTTATTTTTATGCATGAGAAATATTTTTTGTAATTTTCAAATGTACTCTAAAATGCACTTCTATCTTTCCTATTGATCAATACACTTGTGATACATTGTGCCCATTCAACCAGAGATCAAAAATATATTTTCAAATATATTTGAAAAGTGTAACAAATATCTTCGACAATCATCCTATGGAATTGGTTGGAGTTGGTGCAAGTGGCAGCAATACCTACACGCGGGAGGGGGGGGGGTAGGAAGTGGGCAATCGCCATTTCCATGATTCCATCTACCTGTATTAGCTCCACAATTGTCCAACCACTCTCCGAAATAATGAATATATATGAATAGTATTTGGTTTTTTTCCATGGTATATATTTACTTATCTTAAGATAAAGATTATGTAAAAGTTAATCTTAACTTTTGGAGAGGGAAAATGTTGGCATTCTGACTCAAACCATAAGGTTCAACTGTTGAACCTGGCCCAATAGATGAAAATCTAGTTACTAAATTACGGCCCACCTAAAGAAAGTCTAAATGGTAAATACGGCCCAAGTAGTGCTATAGAGTTTCGAATTGCCACCTATGTCGAAGGCCCCCGTAACTCGGCGTGGAGTCTTTGGAGAAAGCTCGAGATAAGCAGAAAGCTCTCAAAGCAACGCCATTGAAACACATTTAGGTAGAAAGTTAACTCGAGTTACAATTAACTTAATATATAGACGAGCAAGGTCTTAGCTCGGTGATCTAATCTCTCTCAGACATGTCCTTACCTTGGAGACTCTTAACCTAAGGGGTCCTTAGTTTGACAAGAGAGGTTAAGTCAATAGGTTCTTAGCTCGGCTTGAAAGAGAGCGAATGAGTTGATATTCCCACATGAGATTATGGTCAACAAATCCCATTGAATCGACAGTCACTTAAGAGGACGTGGAGTTATGAAGAGAAAGATAAGAGGTCACAAATGATCACTCGTGATCATGACTCATAAATTTTGTAATAGATCACGACGTTGATGATGACCAATCTCCTGAGAGGTTATGCCTAGCAATCATCATGTTGTGGAAAATCATCTTAGAAAAATCAACCACTTTTATCATCTTCATTGATAACCCTCCAGAAAGATAAGATATTCTTAGAACTCAAACAATTGAAAAACAATCTCGAATTACCTCATTTTCATTTTTTTCTCATGCCTACTCTAACTTAAACATCAGACAATTATCTATGTGACTCGTCTTTTAGAACCCTTGATCGCCTATTTCTCCTTGCAAACCCTAATTTTGGCGAGTTCAAGTGTCATTTGATTTTCTAAATCTCAAGATAAATTAACCAATGATCTAGATTAGAGATCACCCTCTTTAACTTTGTATATATTTGTACATGTACTCAACTTATCGACCGTCCTCGGCTCACAATCTTATGTGTTTATTTCTCTTCACGTAAAAGATTGTCACTTGTGATTAAGAAATTACAAAAAAATATTAAAGAGAAATACGTAAATATCTCGACAAAAAATTATCAAAGGAGTGTATGTTGACCGCTAGCTTAATTTATTATGTGACGTTATTTCACATATGTAAGTACAAATCTATATTATCTATACAACCTATATTATTCTAATAAAATTCAATTTTAAAACAGCCATGTATCAGCACCAGTTTCGAAGCAACCCGACTTTGGCGATTTCATGCAGACCATTTAAATTTGAATCCCCGCTTTAATATCTAGCTACTCTTTTGTAAACTCCTCAAAAGCCTCCTCTCTCTCTCTCTCTCTCTCTCTCTCTCTCTCTCTCACCGTCGCCCCTTTTTGAAGGAAAAAATCAGGGCTTCAGTCCTCGGAGAAGAAGCTCAAGGGTTGGCGACGTTTCACCGTCGTCTCCACCTCCCTGCTCTACATCGATCGCCTGGAGAAACTTTCGCTGCAGCGCGCCAACCTCACGAAGAGCTCGCGCCGAGCACGGCCTCCCACTGTGAAACTATGTCTGTGGCAACTCCTCCGCTGCATTTTTCAAACATTTAATCTAGCTCTTCTACCACCTTTACCTGCTTTGTCCTGCTTCCCTCCTCTGCGCTTGTGATGTCAACGGTGGCCGCCTCCGCCAGGGCCGCCTTCCTCCTCCCCCGCTTCCGCGACCTCTCCCTGAGGTGACGCCGGCGTATCAACACCGTAAGCCCTTTCTAGGGTTTTTTCACAGTCGTCCCCCCTATCTCTCGATCTCGACCAGCCGCTGGTGAAAGCGGCATCGCCGGCGCCAGCAGTCTTCGCCGACTCCCTCGCATCGTCCCCCTGCATGCTCTGTTCGCTAGCTAGTTTCATCCTTTCATCCCTGTCGATTTGATTGCTCACCTTTTCCCCGAGCTCGATTGAGTTTTAGAGGCGTTTCTGGTTATCTCGGTTGTGTGCGTATCTGCGTGTTTGTGTTTTCTCAGATTGTTCTCTTGCTTGCTTTTTTCTCTTTTGTTCGGCCATCACCTTCATGTGGTAATTCCTTGAGAAGTGATTCGCTCATTTCATGCCCTCCATCGTGAGAAGCGACTAAAACGTACTGTGCAACATGATCAACTTTGCCATTAATCGTATAGGGAATAACATTGGAAGCATTTTAGAGCAGGATTCAGGTAACCCTTTGACAGTGGTGATTCATGGCGTTGTAGAAACAAGGCCTCAACGAGAGATGTGTTTCTCGGCTGCGTTACATATTGCTATTTTATTTTCCGGGTTATAATAGAAGGGTCATGGACTCATGAATGCCACGTTAGAAAGGAGGAGAGAAACAAAGTTTAGTAGAATACCAGTGCGGGAGCATCTACATGGTTATACATTTTTTTTGGCCTCGCTAATGCAGGTATTTAATGCGTCCTGTTGGAACATCTCGTAATGGTAAAGGGCATCTTATATCCAAGTGTCCTGCCGTGTGCATATATTTTCTTGTTATATTTTTCAATTTTTAGAGTAGAAAGGAACCATGATGAACAGAGGTATTCAATAAGTATATACTTGCAGTAGCAATGTTCCAGGTCTTAAGTCTGGCCACAAGATTTCAACCTGTTGAACCTTTCAGCATTTTTTTTTATGAACCGTTGAATGCCTCGAAGTTATTTCTTCCCTCCCTCGTTCCTGTGGGGTTTAAATTTTAAGTTCCAATGTAGCTAACAAACTTTTTGCTTTGCCCTATTCCAGGCATGTCAGCAAAGAGCAGCAGTTCAGATGAGAGCTCAGAAATAGTGACTCTGCGATAGATAATTATGAGGCCAAGTCATACTTGTGACTAAAAGCAGAGAATTATAAAGTTAAGAACTCTGATGGATCCTACCGATGCCCTTTTTGTGCCGGGAAGAAAAAACTGAACTACCTTTATGGCATTTGAGAAACATTATGAAAAAGAACATGGCAGTAAGATGGATTGGTATGAGGAGAGATCTCATAAGCCTGGGATATATGGATGGGTAGCTCGAGCTGAAGACTATCACTATGGAGGGAAGCAGCTAAGTAGAAATGGAGACTTGAAGACAGTAGCCGATCTCACAAAAGAAGAATGTCAGAAAAATGAGAAACTTGTAGCTGAGTTAGCAAACCGTATAGAAGTGAAAAACAAGCACATAATAGAACTAGAATGCAAGTATAATCAGAGTGCAGCGTCGCATGATAAAATGATGGAAGGCACCAAGAGACTACTCATTCAGGCCTATAATGAAGGTAAAACTCTAGCTGTAGTGTTTCTGTTTTGCATAAATAACTCATGCTTACACATGAGTTTTTCCTTTTAGTCTAGCTACAAGAGAAGTATAACATTTTGACCATCTATAGCTAACTCTTCAGACATATCTTATGTGATGAGTTAGGATATATAAGACAAGTTTCCAGTTATGGAATGTGTCTGCTAGTCCCCATATTGGAAAAGGACAAAATCTAATGTGCTTATAATAGTGGGGCCCTTTCCACAGGCTACCTACCTTAAACTCTAATGGGTTAGAAGGCCCAATCCAATAAAACTTTGGTATGATCCAGGCCACCCACCCTGAGTTTATGGTGCATGTGATAGAGCTTAAAATCATATGCACGTGAATGCTTTAGGTTTTGAGTTGGAAGGCCTAATCTATTCATTATCTTTAAGGTTGAGTTGGAAGGCCTAATCCAATGAACTTTAACAATCTGGATAGTTTTTTGTTCAGACTATTTGCAAAGAACACTGATAAACAAGATTTAAAATGATAACGATATCTATAGAGCATGCATCATGTCAATCAGTCAAGACTTCGTGTGTTTGTTTGTGTTGTGAATATCTGTCATACCCCATGCATTATTTCTACTATACTAGCAATTATTATAAGTTATGGAAGCTAATGCATCTTTGTTTGCAACTGTTGTCTGTACTTTACACTTCTACCAGAAATGAAAAGGATGCAATGCCGTGCACGTGATCATTCTCAACGTCTTTTTGAGGAGAATGAAAAGCTCAGGGCTGAGTTGGACTCCAAGAAGAAAGAACTTGATTCACAGCGCGAGCAACTAAATATGCTGGTTGGACAAAGTGAGATGGAGAAAAGGAGTCTCGAGGAAGAGAGGAAAAAAGTAACTGCAGACTTAAATTGACTGTATTCTAGTTAGATACAGAGAAATTAACTTCATCCAAGTCTTCATATTAATCTTTAATTTTGGTGATGTTTGGCCAAATTTTACTGTCAGACCAATCTAGTTCCATGTTTATGTCAGTTGGACTACATGATTTTTATTTCATGATGTCTTTCTTTGAACCAAACCAGTCATTTGGTTATTTTCAGACAATTTGAGGTGTTTCTTTATTTCTTGAGTTAAGACTCTCCCATCATATTGTTCAGTCCACTAAGGTTCTTCTTTGAGGCGTCATGATCTTTATTTTGCATATACTGAGCAGACTTTTTCATGGTTGAGAGCAATCATATTTTCATGATATGAAGTTTGTCATTTTCTTCATAAAATTTTTTACTTCATCCTTGCATCTTGCCTCCAGCGGCATGTCTGTCTTGAGCTGCGCAACATGAGATTTCTTACTTCACTATCTTGACCATTATTGACATCAATTGCCATTGCTACTGGATGGGTTGTGGTAGAAGGCTTCTCCGTCTTCACTATTCAGTGTATCTGCATGTCTAGTTAGCTTGTGCATTGATGATTCCTTTGATGTGTAATTTAAGCTTTTTCTACATTTTTGTATCCGGGAGAAAGAAGTGAGTCAGTCCTGCCTCTGTGGTATATCCAACAGTTTTCATTGTCTTTCTTCTCTTCTTGGCAAGTGTTGTGAAGTACAGGTGTCAATACTGTTTAACGTCATCATGGGTCATATAATTCATGTGAACAGTGTCCATAATTTCCTATTGCATCAAAATTGTATGGAAATCCAGGAGGGACATTGCAGCATTTGTATGCAAATCATGAGGGCAAACATTTGATTCATATCCACAGTTTAGGAGTTGGCATTGTACATTATTTTCTGTCTATTGATCTATGGCCTCTATAATCTCAAGTTAGTTTTTTTTTGTGTGCACAATGTCACCATTTTTTTGTTGGTTTATTTTTCCCAGAATGCTGAAAAAAGCAGTTCACTTCTATTGGCATCGTTAGAGCAAAAAAGGGTTGAAGATAATTATATGAGGCTAGTTGAAGAGCAAAAGGTCATTTATATAATACCCGCTGTTTTTAAGAATGTTGGATGGAAATGGAAATACTTCACTCACTCTAGAATTAATTGAATTTGCATATGTATTGGGAATGTATTTGCAGAGAGAAAAAGAAGCTGCCATTCAGAAAATACTTCTATTGGAAAAACAGCTGGATGCCAAGCAGAAGCTAGAATTGGAGATAGAACAACTAAAGGGGAAGGTAGAGGTCATGAAGCACATAAAAGGTACAGAGGTCATGGGTGTGAAAAAATTGAGTGATGAATTGAAAGAGAAGATAGAAGACCTGGATTTCATGGAACAACTGAAGGAAGCTCTTACACTGAAACTATGGGAGAGCAATGATGAGCTTCAGAAGGCTCGCAAAGAACTGATTGCTGTATGGGTTACTTTTCTGTGAGAATGATTTCTTGTCTCTGATTTTTAACATGTCTTATATATTAGTGCAATATAGACTATTTCTTTTTCTCCCTGATGTATAATATGGCGTCGAACCTTTGTCATGATATATACCAGTGGTTAGTTGAACGTGGGAAGGCCAAAGTAAGATTGGAGTTAGAAGAATGGGTGAGCTTGAAGTGAAGACATTTCGGAATGCATGCAGGAAACGATTTTCTGAAGAAGAGGCAGACAACAAAGCTGCAGATCTTCGCTTCCATTGGCAATATGAGCTATCAAAGCCTCACTGGCATCCTTTCAAACTAGTCGACAAAGATCAGAAACCTGAGGTGAAGTTCGGCTTTCACACGTTTAATTGGAATTGTCCTTAACTATCCTTTATGGTTTACTATAAATTTAATTCAATGTTATTGGCACCCATTTCATCATTTTTGTTGTTGTTTGGTCTGCACATCTAGTACAACAAACCAGATACAGTGTTTTATTTTAGCTCCTACCATATCTTTGAGAGATTTTCATTGCTAGGGAAATGTTCAGTTTGATATTTCATTCGAATATACATTCAGATTTCCCACTGCATGCCACCTTCCTTTTGAGCAAATGAATGGGTTGGGAATATTGTGAAAAATACAAGATTTCTGCTGAAATATTCCTGGCTTCAGACATCGGCTTAGTTGTGTGATTTTATACTTGGATTCAATTAGGCTTTACTCGACCATTCTGATCCCCAGCAGACTCTTCACATTCATCTACTGGAAGGCCAAATTTTGTGCAGGATTTCGAGCAGATAATAGACGATGCTGATGAGAAGTTGGTAAGGATAAAAGCCGAACTGGGTGATGAGGTGTATGAGGCTGTGACTACTGCCCTATGGGAAATGAATGAGTACAACCCCAGTGGTGGATACCCAGTCCCGGAACTCTGGAACTTCGAAGAAAGAAGAAAAGCGACGCTGACGGAGGTCATTCAATATATCCTCAAGCAATGGAAATCAAATAAAAAACAGAAGGTATTTGAAACCTAACGTCTTGGTTCAGTTGGTCTTTTGTCATGATGGTACACTATTTTGGATGGCATGTTAAGCTCACATTGCGACTGGTATGGTTTCAGCTCAGCTTTCGAAGACCCATGTGGGGGCTTCTTCACTAAGTTGGCCAATGCTGCTGGCACCTGCTGCATTGCTACCTTAACTAAGCTACGTTTTGGGGACGCCATTACCTCAACGAGTCCATGGTTTAACCGTACGTAAAATAGAATTCAAAGGAGCGAAGGATTCAAATGTCAACTTAATTTTTTTCATCCTAAATGAGATTCTAGCTTTGAACGATTGAGGTTCTTCTCATACTTCTATTGATATCTCTGTCTCTGCATGGATTATGTGTGTGCAGCTGCCACCTAATTCCCCTCCCACCATACCCACGATTTTTGTACGATGTTTTCAGGTGGGTTGTAATTAGTAGAAGAATCCGCAGGTTCTCCAAATGCCAACTTGTCGGAATTATTTCGTGGTCTCAAGTGATCCCCAGAGAGGAGACAACCATACCGTACTGGTTTAAGTTGGAACTTGTGTCATGCAGCAGTTACTTTGTCTTCCTTTCTTGTCACAGCGATGTTTCTGTTCACTCAATTTATTTTGTGTTAGGATGGGATGGGGATATTGGCAAAATGATATTGATCGGTTGATCGGGCACAAATACATACCATGAGAGAGAACCAGAAAATTATTTGAAGTGTTAGGATATATTCTCAGGAATATTCCATGGACTCTCCAGGCGTCCAGACCCGCCTAGAATGTTGTCCAGACCCTCCTAGAATGTTGTAAAGTTCCTGCTGTTGTGACAATCTCACCCATGCATTACGCATATGACGGGTGTGTCCCTCTGAGGACTGTATATATATCAACACGATAGCTCGTAGCATAACATGAGACTATCATTTTCTTCTCCACTCTGTCTCCTCGTTCATGTCTATGTAACTCTCCTATCATCTTCTGTTGCACCTTAACTTGAAGGAACTTTATTCTTTTGCCTTCGGTCTCACTGTAATTCCAATTTCCAATGCTATAGTCGACACTCATGGAAGACTTCCATTATCCTCCTAACACTGTGAGAATCGTCTCTTATTAATATCTGATCAAAGTGTTAAACAAATGATTCAAATCCGAATATTCTACTCCACTTGCTGATCAAAGCATCCTAACCATTTGTTAGACAAGTTTATTGTTAATGTTTATCATTGTTGAGTAGGAGCACATGCATCTATATATAAGAGAGAAGAAGAAACATGGCGGGGGGTGGAGGGGGGAGGCTAGCTACCAAGGAAGAAAGACCCATATTACTCCATCAAGTGCCCAAGGGCATAAGTAATCGTTGGCATCAGTGGAATTGGTACACCATGGCCTGCACCGGGGCCGCAGACGCCATTTCCTGCCACCTGCATTTGCAGCAGAGGCGTCACAATCGGCCCTCCAACTCAAAGAAAATGCCATGAGAAATATTTAGTGCTCCCAGCCTCTTACGTGAATTGTTTTCTAAATAATTTTATTAGTTGAAATTTTGATAAGATTTTTCTCTCTCTCTTTTTCAATTAATAGAATTATTTGAAGAACAATTCACATTATTTTTATTGCCCTCCTTAGGAAGGGCACTAAACATTTCTCAAAATACATTTATTTATTTATCTTCAAATAAAGATTAAGTAAAAAATAATCTTAGCTTCGTATTTGCATGTGTATTCATCTTATCGGCCCTCCTCCGCTCACGATCTTACATATTTATTTCTCATTTCCCAAAGGTTTGCCACTTTGTAATTAATAAGCTATCAATATTTATTAAAGAGAATTGTAGGAGTATAAATATTTTGACAAAAAATTATCGAAGGAGAGTAAATGGCAATTACATTTTATATTTTAAAGAATTCTATTTTTTATCAAATTAAAAATAGAGTGATTTCCAATATAATCTGCAAAGGGTTTATTATATGTATATATATATCGCTGTTAAAAATATAGTTGGGTCATAAACTATAATTTTGTAAATAAAATCATGTTAGATAATTTTTTTATGTCGAAAATCTTGCTATCATTAATTGTCAATATTCTTTTTGTGAGGATCGGGAGGGGAGGGGGAGATGGTCCCCCCTTCTCCATGCACGTCGTGTGCAGTGGACTCCGGAAAAGGGCCGCCTGGCCATTTCCGGTAATGGGGCAGACCCCTCCGCTTTGCCCTTTCCCTCTCCCGACCCTCTTCTTCCTCCTCTCCCCCTCGCCGCTCTCTCCTTCTTCCTCTCTCTCTCTCGCGTTCGCCCTCTCCCTCTCGGAGCTCTCTCTCGCGTTTCTCTCTCTCTCTCTCTAGCGCGCGCTCTCTCTCTCGCTTGCTATCTCTCGGAGGGAGTGGCTCGCCGCGCCGCCGCTGCCTTGCTCGCCGCCGGAGGAGAATCCCCCGCTCTCCCCGCGCCGTCTGTCGCCGGGAGCCGCGCACGGAGGACGCCGTGCGCGGTGCAGTCGCGCCGCCGTCGCCCGTGGGAGAGCTTCGCGCCGTTCGTGCCGCCGACGGATCCTACCGTCGAGGTAGGGACCCTCCTCTCCCTCTCCGGCGTCGACTCCCCTCCCCCTTGCGCCGTTCTCTCTCTTCTTTCTTTCTCTCTCTACCATGTGTTGTTTGGGTGTGCCTTCGGTGCCGGTGCTGGCAGCCCGGCCGGCCCCCCTCCTCCTCCCCCCTCACTTCCCTGCGTTGCAGAGGAGCGTCGGGAGGAAGAAGGAGGGCGGCGCAGTCTGCCCAGATCCGGCTGGGATCTGGGAGGCGCACTGCGCCTTGCCCCTGGCGCGCTGCGCCAGAGGGCTGGCCAGGATCCCTGCGGCGCATTGCGCCAGCAGACCCCTTCTTGGCAGTCCGACCTCCGTTTTGGGCTGTTTTCGAGCCGTTTTCGTGCTGTTTTCCATGTGTTGTCGTTCCAGCTGTGCCGGTGGGCTGGTCCGGGGTTGGTGGCCATTTTTTCGAGCCACGTGGTGGTCAAGTCCCCGGGTCGGCTCCGATCGGTCGATAGTGCTTGTTGATCGGTCAACCAGGGACAATCGTGCAGGGTTTCCGGTACCCGCCGGGGGTGTTCCGAGGGTCGACCGACTGTCCGGAGTAGAAATATGTCTTTTGAGTCATCGTACTGGGTTCCTCGGTTTCTGGGCCCACCCGGTCGGCTCTGACCGGGCCGTTAGGGCTGTTTGACCGTTTGACTCGGACAGTCGTGCTGGGGTTTCCGACACCCGTGGGGTGAGTTCCGAGGGCCGACCGACTATCCTGGTGGTAATATTAACTCTTCGAGTTGACCATCAGTCAGGTACTTTAGCGGGTCTGCTTCCGCGTTGCGTTTTCGTACCGTACTTGTGACGCCTGTGCTGACTTCCTAGCACTGCGCCTTACTAGTGTTCGCCCAATGTTGCGACACGTGAGGCTTGCCCCAGCGCACGGCGCGCTTTTGGGTTGTTACCGTTTTCTGGGACCCCCGTCCTCGTGGGCCGTTGAGGGTGTCTCCGAGCCACGAGTGCGTCCGTCGAACGTTTCTCCGGACGAAGGGGAAACGGTGTTGGACAGCGGCGTTGAGTCGTTGTTTTGAGTTCACTTAGTTGGTCCGGGTTCTGCGGGGTTTGGAGTGTCACGGTGCGGGACATTAGTCTGTTCCCACTGCCTCGCCTTACACGGTTCCGGAGCCGTGTCGGGAGGACAGGCGTGGGACTAGTCCGGCCAGACTACGGCTTGTGGTTGTGTTTGTCCACGCGTCTCACTACGACAGGAGAAGAGACCTGGACTCGTGGTCGAGCGGTAAGTCGCTGGTGGGTGCACCTGACCACTGACTAGTAGAGGCTGGTTGTGCTAGTGTGTGTTTCCAGACGAGGGTTTTACCGTCTGCTTGTGTAGTTTTGTGGCGTGCTTGGAGCACGTTTACTGAGGTTGAGACTGTGTGTAACGTCACGCGTTTTTCGGATCCTCGTGGATCCAGGTTTAGCGGGTTTGGGCCAATGTGAGGCCCATTAGTGTTGTGTGTTCTTATTAGATCCTTACCGGGTTTGGTTTTGGGTCTGTGTTGGTGTTCAGTACGCTGGACATCAACAGTGTGTTGGCGTCCAGGTGGGTGACGTCGACTTTGTGTTGGCGGCCATGGTGTGCCGTTAACATGGTTTTAGCGTCCATCGATGTAGACGTCCATTGCTTGAACTTGGCGTCGAGCGATGTGGACGTCTGTGGGGTGGCGGTTTGGTTAGCGGCATATGTTTTGACGTTAACCTGACGCACCTGTGTTTTTATGGCAGACCCGAGCCCTGTTCTTTCCCCTCTCTCTCCCTTCCTCTTTCCCCACCTTCACCCTTGAGCTTCTTCGCGAGTTCTGACGGTCGGGGAGCTCGTGGGAGGCTGTGGTGCGCGTGGTAGCTGCAGATCGGGCGGGGAATGGCGGATTGGAGCGCGGTGTTCGTGGGGCATTCTCGGGTTTCGGCATGATTCAAGGTTCTCCGGGAGTTTAATTGCGTTTCTGAGGTAGGGGTCGAGCCCTGTTAGCTTGTTAGAAACATTAAAACACGACTTAACTACTTGAACCAGCATGATAATGCATTTTCGGATTAAGTTGCACCATGAAGGGATAATGGGTGGTTTGAGTAATTTAATGTATGTAGCATGTTGTGTTGGGTTGTTTTGGTTCATGCATGTTTAAAGAACCGTTTCAGTATATTTTCTTGTAGTTTTAACGGTTGGAAAACCTGTAGAGCTGGATTAGGGTTTCTGCAGGGTTTAAGGCCGGAGAACTTGGCGTCAAGATCTCTTGTCGCCAAGCTCATCAGCTGGGATATAAACGGCTAGATTGCTTGCCGTCTATTTCTTATAAGCGGCAGTCGATGTTGCCGCCAACTTGTGCATGTATTCATGCAGTATGGTTTACGTAGCTTTTCTGGTTATGAGTATTGTGTGTGTGCATGGCGATGACCGGTGTGAGCCAGTGCACTTGTTATGCTCTTGAAGCATATTGCTCATGTAATGGGCATGTTTTACGTGAATGATGTGTGATGTACGCAATTGCTTTACGTAGTATGTGTGGTGCGTTGGCACCCGTGGCACTCTTGGAGTGCGTTGTCCATGTGTTGGACATGTGGTTTACGTGGAAGACGTGTGGTACACCATCCAGGGTGTAATATACATGTATTGTCTACGTGGTTTGAGTGTGTGTTTACTACACACTTTGTTGTAATGTAATTCTTATGATTTGTTGTAGTAACTGGGCAGTGAGGTTCCTGTGTGAGCCTAGCCATGACCTTGTGGTGTTTGCATGAAGTCCATACCGACCTAGCCTGGTCCGTTGTTGTCTTCGAATAATATTTATGGATTTATGTATTAAGTGGTGTGTGTGTTGCCACAAAGGTCACCTCATGACCAATGATAGGCAAGTTTGTGTTTCAGTTATGTGTTGGTGTGGATAGCTTTGGGGTCACACGGTGACCGATGTTAAGCTAATCCTAACACTTGTATATTGTGAATTATAAGTAAAGGCTATATGTGTAAGTATCGTGGCTTGTGCTAGCCGAGTGGGTGGTCCGGCGCCTATTCCGGAATGCCTCTCTAGTCGGGTACCCCAGGTTCTTTGTGAGCCAGGCACGTGTGTTTGTGTGCTCGGGGTTTTGTCCCGGTACTGGTGTTGTACCGTCGAGGTCTGTGTCATCTTCCTGGACACCCTCACTCCTGTGTTTGAGTTGTACGTCCGGCTGAGGGAAAGACGGCAGTGGGACAACGACTTTTGTCGTTTGTAGCGCGCTCGTAGTTGGGGGTACGGACACCAGTAGTCGACACTGGTCCCCAGCTAGTCCTGTTTTCCAGTGCCTCACTTTAGGGTGCTCCTGTCAGAGACCCTAGAGGTGCCAGGCATGGGCCTGCAGTTGTGTGTCTGCAGGTGTGGTGTTGGTTGGTCTCCACAGTTGTTTGACTTCTTCCTTGTGGAGCGGCAGTTGGACCTTTCATCCGTGACTGCGAGGCTGAGAGGTTGTTCTTGTGTTGTGTTTGTCGGGTTGGATACTGGCCTGATCAGCTAGTAGTCTGTTCCCGTGTGGTGGCATCGTTCTTTCTGACTCGTGCTTTGCCTATTCTGGCTGTAGTTTGACTCGTGCTTTGCCACTGGCTGGTTTGTGAGTTTATGACTCGTGGTCGAGGTTTGACCAGTTCGAGGTGTGCCCTGGTGTTGGCACAGTTGTGACTGAGTTGTGGTTTGTGTGACTCGTCGATTAAGTTTCACTTGTAATGTTGTGTCTAAGTGAAGCACAATATAATTGTGGTTCAGTGTGGTGTTTATCACCTACTTGTACCTTTGTTCGGTGTTGTGTTGTGGTACCTCAGAGTAGCAGGTACCTATTTCCTTTGTGGGTTACTTTATAGTTTTGTGGTGGTACATTGTGTACCAACCTTTCCGGGTACTTGTGTGTATGGGGTCTAGTAGTTTGACCTGCCACTTGTTGTATTTTATCAGTTTTAAGTAGATCTTTGTTTTTAATTTTATTGTGAATTAGTTTGTGATTATTAATTACGTTACCTTTGTGGGTATTTTGCCGATGAAGCTTGTGGCTTAGGCTTATTGTGGTTTAGTAGAGCTATGCTCCGTGGAGGCCGTGTGAGACCTTCCACTTGTTGAGTTTTACTCTTCTTGGGTATGATTCCAATTATAACTTTATTGTGTTATGGATTGGCTTCGTGGTAGCCAGTTCTGTTACCTTGTATGTAGTATCCGATGTAGTGTGGTTTGGAGTATAAAGGACCAGCTCTCTGTTAGCAGTCCTGTTACTCAAATGATTGAGGTTCGCCTGTGTAGCTTGTAGCCTGGGCAGTGACTTGCCTGTGTGGCTTATAGCTTAGGCAACTAGTTGTTGTAGCAGTGTGCCAGTGAGACTGTGGTTTAGGCACTTTAGTAGTTGGGCTGACTAATGATATTATGTTAGTCCTGTAGTCCTACTCTTCTTATTCTAAGGACTTTGTGTTTATGATCATGATTATGTTTAATTGTTATTATTTGTCATGATGTGAGCATGAAATGGTTTGGCCATTGTGTTGCCAGTGAGACCCATTGGGGGAGGAGTTTGTGTTACGGTGTTGTTTTGGGTAGCCCCTACTGAGCCAGTGACTTGTTGAGGCTCACTCCCCTACAGTTCTTTTCAGGGCTTGCCGTGTGTTTGGCTTGCAACGGCGTTGTGTCAGACTTGTACCACCAGTAGTTGTTTAGTAGTTAGTGTTGTGTGAGCTTGTGCTCCCTCGGGGTATGCCCAGGTAGTTGTATTCTTTTTTGAATTGGACATGTATTAATGTAATGGGACAGTTGTACAAATTTGTGAACAGATATGAGCACATGTACTTTCTTGTGTCTTATATTCTTGTGGTTTGTCTTTTATACTCTTACTGGACACGTGTGTGAGATATCCCTTGCGAGACTTCAGTCCGTTCGCGGGAGGCGGATCTGGATATGGAGCCTTATTGGGCATAAGTACCCCGGTCCGTCAAGTGGTATCAGAGCAATGTCCAGTTAGAATATGAAAAGACATTGAAAGTACAATGTCCCAATACATGGATTAATGTTCACTGCTGGTAGTAAGTCTGAGGTTTTGTGTGATATAAAGTAGTTTTTACGTGAGCTTTTGGCACGTAAACCGTGTGTTGTTTGTTAGATTGGCAGTTGTGGAGTTGTTGTGCCACAATGTGGATAGTAGTATAAATTGTGTGGTTGTATCTTGGCACTAGTGCAGTTAAAACAGTTAAAGTATAGAGTATTTCTGTGATAGATCAGTTTGGTGTTAAAGATTTGCAGTTAAAGAATTGAAGAGATTAATAAGTTGGATATGGAATTCAGTAAGTAAGTTATAATGAGATAGAAAGTTGGCAGAGATAGGTGCATGGTAGCAAGGTGATAAGGATCAGGTCAGTGTGTGTGATAAGTTGCAGTTGAGAATCTCAGCAAATGTATTGTGGTATTAAAGATTGAGTCAGAGGTATTAAGAAGCAGTGTGGATGAGAATGTAATAGTGTTATGAAGAGTTTGATATAATCAAGAAAACAGATCAGCTTTAAAGAGGTATCAGTACATAAAAGAGCAGTGATTTATGGCAGATAGATTAAATATGCCTGAGATCAGAAATTTGAGAAAAAATTGTTATGAAATATGATGATAGCAGGAAGCTAGTGTGATATGAAGATTTGTATAAATAAGTATAGAAATGATCAGTTGAATAAAGAAAGAGAGAAAAGAAGAATTAATGTGCCATAAGAATTTGTGAGATTGCACAAGAGGAATATTAGTTAATGATTGGCAGTTTAGATAAAGAAGAGATATGGATTAGAGAAATGAAGAATTTAGCAAATGATGAAGTGAATAAGGTCAGATGAGTCAGAAAATGTCAGTTAAAGTTTGCATATTGGTGCAAAGAAATGATTTAGTTGAGCAAGGAAGGAATTGTTATTAAGATATCAGAGTTCCATGCAGGAGCAGAAATAGATTAATTAAAGAGTATTTGGAAAGGTTATGCAACAAAGCTATGAGATTAGTCAGGGAATGTCAGTAAAGCAAGAAAGATATATGAAAAGCACAATATGTCAATAATGGTTTGGCAAAACAG
>JACBKR010002593.1:0-34288 GCA_014218235.1 Colocasia esculenta | reverse complement strand
TCCTAAGCAACAGAGTCAAACGACTTTGAATCCACATTTTTCCTATGTTGAAAAAGTTTAAACTTTTTGGAATAAAAAGATCTGCAGAATTGGAATGCATGATGCCCTCCCCCCCCCCCCCCACCAAGCATGCATGGAGACACTAGAGATGACAGGGATAGTTGAAAATAGACTTTAGAGAAGAGAGAGCTCCGTCCCCCTCAAACTTGTAACATGTCGTTTTGTCAAACTTGCAATGCGCATCTGCATGCATGTCGATCTAATAGGCATATATCTGCATGCGCATCTGCATGCATATCCTATATATATATAAATATATATAGATATATATAGGATAGGATAGGGTTATCTATCTATCTGATAGGGCCCCTGGCTCAGCCCCAACAATATTATTGGGCCCGGCTCACTTGATCCACTAGACACCCAAGAAGAGAAGAGGCGAAAGAATTTTAAGAAAAAATTTCGTTTCATATCAAAAATCACTCTTCTCTTCACGCGTGGGTTGCCTTCAAAGAGCTACCACAGCCACAAGTAAAGACAAGAGGAACAAGTGTCACCAGATACCAACAATTCTCTCTCCCCACTCTCTCTCTCTCTTCTTCGATCGAACACTTTTTCTTTTGCCAAAACTTAAATGGTCGATTTTGAGATCCCTCTCCAAAATTAACTATCTTGCAGATCGGAACAACATTATTAGAAGGTGATTAAGTAATTTTGTTTCCTCTCCTTATCTCAACTGTCTGATCATAAAGAGGGGAGGTCATCTCTCCCGGAGATATATATATATACACGAGGGATCGAACTGACCACATGATCAGTATCGATATCTCTCTCTATCTATCTAATAATTTATTGATCTATGATTAAATTAACTTGATGCTCATGTATATATCACCGTACGTACGTAGCAAGAGATCAGACACGTGAATATATAATGGACGGTTAGCCTCGTGCTTATATATATATAGTTATCCCATCAATATATATTTATCGATCTATGACTGAAACTTGTTGCCCATGTAGTATCACAGTACGTAGCAAGAGAGACCCATGGATATATGATGGATGGTTAAAAGCCTCTTGTATGTGCATAGTTATCCCATCAACCACTTACGTACATTTATAAAATTAAGATGTCTCCCTCTTAATGCACGCCCACCTACATGTCCATGTGCCCCAAACACATTATTCCATCTCTGACCTGTAGGTGAGACGGGTTGCTCGCCCTAAAATAATCATGCATGCATGATGGAATCGCGATTCTCTAAGTACATATGGTTTATTTATAATTAGGATAACTGGTAATACTGTGCACAGGTAGACCGTAGTTCCCTCCCAAGCCATGCATGTGTGTCTCTGTGTGCTTTTGTAATCTTAATTAAACGTTGTTCTCTAAACAAGGAGAAATACTTATTGTAAGATTTGTCATAGATTGTGTAGAAGAAAACAACTGTTTTGGTCAAAATAATGTCTCTCTCTCCTCTCCAACTAATAAAATTACTTTTTTTTTATAATCCACGCCATCATTTTATAAGATTAGTCTTGTAATAATTATTTATCCTAAAAAATTCTATTTATAATTAGCTTTTTAATTTTTGATCTCCCTAACCATAATTGATAAAATCATTTGTTTGCAACCCACGCTTTCATTATACAGATTGGTTTGTATAAGGTATTTCTAGAAGAACCCCATCAACTCTCGTCTCTTTTCTTGGCATACATGAACTTTTTTTCTATGCAGCTCACATGTTGGGTTTTACTGCAAGGAAGCACGTGCCTTTCCGGTTTCTGCTTTCCCTGTTATGTACCATGCCCTTGCCATTCTCTTGTAAGCTCCTCCTCCTTCCACTGTGCCAAGACAAAATTAAAACCAGAGCATGTAGCAATGTTCACCCTTCTTCACCACAATTCTCTCTCTCTCTCTCTCTCTCTCTCTCTCCCTCTCACACACACACACACGTCGCACAATCTCTCTAGTCTGCAGCACAGCAGCTTCTTGGCAGTCGCTTGCGTCGTCGCGTTTCCGATCGAGCATGAGCAGCCAGGTCGCCGGGGAAGGAGAGGCCCCATTCCGGGTCTTTTTCATACCGTTCTTCGTCCCCAGCCACATGATCCCCATGACGAAGCTGGCCTGCGAGTTCGCCGCCCGCGGGGTGGACTCCACCGTGGTCGTCACCCCCGCCAACGACGCCATCATCCGCCCCTCGTCGATCAGGCCGCCCGCACCGGCCACCCCGTCCACATCCTCCACTACCCCTTCCCTTCCTCTGTGGTCGGCCTCCCCGAGGGCGTCGAGAGCCTCGCCAACGTACATCCCGCCGAGGAGGGAAAGATTTACCAGGCCGTCGACGCCGTCCAGGGCGAAACACGGGGCGCATCCTGCGGGAGCACGCCCTGACGCTGTCGTGGCCGACGTCCCTTACTGGTGGACCACCGACGTTGCCAGAGAGCTGGGGATCCCCCGGGTGACCTTCTCCCCATGGGGGCTTCCCTCTGACGGTGATGAACAGCTCAACAGCCACGTCCATTCGGGGGGCTCGCCGACGGGGACAACCGGCCCTTCCTGGTGCCGGGCTCCCCGACCCTGTAGAGATGGTGAAGTCCGAGTTACCCAACTTCCTCCGCTTCCCACGATCAGCTAACCGAGAAACTGGGACAGGATTAAGAAGGCGAATCTAGAGTGATTCGGCGGGGTGGTGAACACCTTCTACGAGCTGGAGACCAAGTACTGCGACCAGTTCCGCCACGAGGAGTCCAGAGACGTCTTCTACGTCGGCCCCTTGTCGAAGTGGCTCCGAGGGGAGGTGGCGGACAAGAAGGCGGCTGCAAAGGGAGCTGAGTGCATGGCATGGCTGGACAAGCAGGCGGCGGCGTCAGTGGCGTATGTGGCCTTCGGAAGCTACGGCCACTTCTCCAAGCAGCAGCACTGGGAGATGGCTCGCGGGCTGGAGGCCTCGGGGGCGCCCTTTCCTCTGGGCGCTCAAAGAGAGGGTCTCCGGTAGCGGCGGCGCCGACTGGCTGCCGGAGGGGTTCGAGGAACGGGTCCGGGGCCGTGGCCTGGTGGTCCGCGGGTGGTTGCCTCAGGAGGCGATCCTGAACCATAGGGCCACGGGGGCTTCGTCACACACCTGGGGTGGAACTCCACCTTGGAAGGGCTGGCCTCGGGGCTTCCCATGATCACCTGGCCGCTGGCCTTCGAGCAGTTCATCAACGAGAGGTTGGTGGTGAAGATACTCCGGGTGGGGGTGCGCATGTGGGAAGGACCCCGTAGCAGCGTGGCGGAGGAGGCAGCCCAGATGTTGGTGACCGCGGATGCCATTGCCGGGTGGTGTCGCGGTTCGCCGCCCCGGGGGGAGGCCGACGCGGAGGTGGAGGCGATGAGGAAGAGGGCACGGAAGTACACCCTCCTCGCCAGAGCTGCGGGTGAGCGACGGCGGCTCGTCCTGGAAGGATATTGACCGCCTTATCGACGCCCTCAAGACGTTTCGCTTGAACGGAGGAGAGAAGGACCAGATGAGACCCTAGAATCTTGCAACCAGGGTACGTACGTACGTTGCTACCCTACGTACGTATGTACGTACGCGTTCTCCCATACATATCATGCTGAGGTCATGTATTCCGTTGCCATGCAATAATATATAATATATATGAGAAAAAAAATAATATGTACTCCAAGGGGTATGGTTTAGGAGGTGTTGGGATCCACCATGGATCCCTAACTTGGGGTTAATCAGTAGACTACTAGTTATTTTTTTGGTATTTTTATATTGTTGTTCTTTCTGGTTGTACTTTGCTTCCATATTAAAGGTCTCTATTTTGAGTACTGTTGCTGAAACAGCAAAGAGGGGGGGGGGGTCGGCCGGAGCCGAGCCGAGTGGGCCCGAGGGATCGGCGGCGTCGCGCTGTCGTCGGCGAAGAGGATCCGACCTACAAAGAACCACTGAGACTCCTCGGTGGTCAGGCACTCCGATAATCAAGTCAGTCAGTGAAGTTGTTGAGAAAGTTCAGTGCTATGGAATAGCGTAACTTTCATCGTAGGGGTCTCTCTCCCTTTTATAAGAGTGTCCAGACTTGGGCCTTTGGGGAAGAAAGGAATGTGAGTCTGTCTTGGCAGGCGAGTCATCGCAGGGTAGGTGCGTCCATCAGGGGATCTCATCTTCGCCAGTTGGGACCCAGTAATCTTGCCGTGACTGGCACTTACCCAAATGGTCATGCGCCAGCTGTGGGTCGTAACTCACAGAATCCGCTTACACGGTGAGCAAGTATGACCTGGCGCCAGCTGGAAGCATCCGGATATGACGCTTGGCCTAATTGATCCTTTCGTTTATGGTCAGCGGGCTTCCGAGAACGAGGCCTGGCGGATAGACTCGTCGGTCCTCGTCGGTGCCACTGCTGTCTGATAATGTCGCCAAGTAGACTGGTCGGCTATTGTCGGACAGGTACCACTACTTGACGTCGTCGTCGTCGGGCAGATTCGTCGGTTAGCGACGACCGGTATCACTAGCCCCCCAGGTTCTCTTTGAGGTGAGCTCTCGGCTCGAGGAGAAGCCACTTGTTCCGTTGTCGTTTCTGTCACCTGCCCTTGGAATTCGTACGGTCGCAAGCCGCCCCCTCGCCTTCCATGCGCTTGTGTCAGGGCCGTTTCGCCTCCGCCATTATGGGGATCACGATCTTCTGCCATTATGTTGGTACCGAGGGCGACGGTTGTCAGGTAATCCGCCTCAAACCCCCCGCTCATGATGACCCTGCTTGGTTTCGGCGCGCTCTGCGGATCTGGGTGAACACGTCTTTTGGTTTTCGGTCTTTCAACAGGTGGCGAAATCCGGGCCCGCCCGCGGATCTGGACCCGTCCGATCGCCCCCCCGGCTCGAGGCCCTATAAATAGACGGGGGTCAGCGTGGAATCGAAGTGCCCTCACCTCGCGCACGAGCCTTCCGACTGCCGATCAGACGACTCCCGACGATCTGACGACTTCGTTGTCGGCCCGACGTCTTACAATGATCTTCACTTGCTTCCCTGTGAGGTAAGCGATGAGTCACTCTTCTTCTTCCTCCACTCCTGAGGGCTCTTCGTCGTCTTCCTCTTCCTCGAAGTTCGGGGATCCCTCCGCCTCGAATAAAGTCCCTGATCATGTTTCCGATGACCCCGAGGTTAGGTCTGAAATCGAGGGAACCCTGGTGGCGGGACATGTGGAGGACTCCTTCGTCTTCGAAGTAAACCACGACACATATGTCCCGAGGGAACCGTCGGCCCATACCTCCAGCGCTCGCCGTCCAGCCGACAACGTGGCCGGCGCGCGTTGCGAGACCTCTCCCGACACCTTTAGGTGGTTGAAAAAGCATCGTAGACTAGCCCGCCCGGCCGACGCAATCATGTTTGCTGATAGGAGTTTTGGGCCCATTACGTCATGAATGGGGGGTCTCGATTTACTCCGAGGCGATTCGGGCGGTCTCTACTTCCCTTTCCATCCCTTCATCATATTTCTTCTTTTGGAGCTCGGCGCGGCACCTTCCCAGCTGGCTCCCAATTCTGGCGTGTAATCGTCGGCTTCTTCTCTCTGTGTTACTCGGGGGGGTCCCTCCGACCCTGCGCCTGTTCTTTTACCTCTTCTCGGTGAAACCGTTCGGGGACTGGTTATATTTTGCGGCGAGGAATGGTCGGCACATCCTCGACCGGCTGCCTTCCTCGGTCCACGGATGGAAAAGGAACTTTGTTTTTATCTATATTCCGTCTGGGTGGCCTTCCCGACCAAGTGGTCGGATATCGACGTCCGGAGCAAGGCTTTGGGTCGCCGAGGCTCAGTGCATCCGAGCTCGTGAACCTTGCGTGTATGAAGGAGGTGGAACCCCCAAATTTGATTGATATCTTCGAGGAGCTATTCAAGCTGATCGACGAGGGCACAGAAGGTTGCCAAATCCACAGCTGTTTCCTCGGCCTATCGGCGGTTTCTTCCCTCTAACATGCCTTTTGTTTTTGCAGCTATGGTCGATAAGGGCGTTGCTCCGACCCCGCCCGCAAAGGCCTTTCGTTATCCGAGGTGGTGAGGAGGAAGGTTTTGCGCGAGAAGAAGGCGGCTTCTCGTCCTGCGAAGAGCCAGTGCGGAGCCGATTCTGAGCAACCTGCAGACTCGTCGGCTGCGGCCCCTGAGCAGGATTCGGCCTCCGTCCCTATCGTGGAAGAGAGGTCATTGAAGCGTCCTCGGCAGCCAACATCTTCATCTCCTGGTCCTTCGGCGGCGACCACCTCTAAACTGCAATTGGACCGGTAGAGTGGGGGCGTCAGGGCCTTTCCGGCCGAGGTCAAGGGCGACGCGCTGGGCAGGCCTGCGCGTCGACGACTCATTCACGACTTCCACTCGTCGCTCCTGAACCAACTGGCGACGTTCGAGGTGTTCACCCATCGGGTAGAGGTGAAGAGGCTCTCTTGCGACAAGCGTGTCACCGAGGCGGAAGCACAAGCGGCCTTTGAGAAGACCCTTCGCCAGAAGGAGGCGAGGCGGCAAAGGAAAGGGAACGCGATCGTCGGCTTGAAGAAATCCCTCGAGGCCATAAAGAAGGCCAGTACGATGAGATAGCGGCCCACGAAGAGGCCAAGAAGGGGATCCCGAAGCTCGTCGCCGAGGAGCGAGAGAAGGCGATCGAGGAATATCGCGAATCCGACGAGCTTCAAAACGAAGTCGCGGGGCTCTTCAGGGAAGGATATGTCGCTTGCCTTGACAAGGTAAGGGAGCTGTTTCCAACCTTGACTTCTCGGCAGCGATTCTTCCGGGCGAGGGCGACGAGGCGTCCACGAAAAGTGGTGGTGACGGCGATGAGGAGGTAGGTGTCACTGTGGACAAGGCCCTGAACGTGGCCGTTGATCGTTCCCTTGATGAGGCTGCCGACAACGTGTTGGCCGAGGATTTGCCTCCAGAGATGTAACACGTTTCCTCTTGTTTATGAAATCCCTCTTTTGTCTTTCCGTACTCGAGCTGACGACTAGTTCAACTATCGTCCTCATTGAATAGCGACCTCCGACCTCATGTGCCGCTGTATGTCAAAAAGTGCTAAACGACCTCGGGAGAGAGTGCCGGAGCGACCTCGTATGCAAGAGTGTCGAAGCGACCTCGCGAGTGACTTTAGAGTGCCGAAGCGACCTCGTAAGCAAGAGTGCTGAAGCGACCTCGCGAGTGACTTTAGAGTGCCGAAGCAACCTCGTAAGCAAGAGTGTCGAAGCGACCGCGAGAGTGACTTTAGAGTGCCGAAGCAACCTCGTAAGCAAGAGTGCCGAAGCGACCTCGCGAGTGACTTTAGAGTGCCGAAGCGACCCGTATGCAGGGAGGTCGAAGCGACCTCTAAGGGAAGTATCCTCGGAGGTGCTCGGCATTCCAGGGTCTCGGTAGACTGTGCCACTAAGGTTGTTAGTCGGTAGGCGCCATGACCGAGGACCTCCACGACATGATACGGTCCTTCCCAATTAGCCGATAACTTGCCAATGGCCGACCTCGGATCCGAGACGGAAAGCTTTCTGAGGACGAGGCTCCCAACAATGAAGCGCCTCGGTCTGACCTTCCTGTCGAAGCTCTTCTTAATCGTCCGTTGGTAGATCTCCATCCTTGCCGACGCGTTCTCTCATCTTTCCTCTACGAGGTCCAGCTCGACGCGCAAGGTGAGGCTATTGACTTCTTCGTCGAATCCGAGTATCCTTCTTGATGGGACGATGATCTCCACGGGCGGACACCGCCACACATCGAAGGCAAGTGCGAATGGCAACTCTTGAGTCGCTTCTCTCGGCGTTGTTCTATAGGCCCAGAGCACGTGTAGAAGCTGGTCGGCCAGGCACTCTGTGGCTCTGTAGCCTCTTCTTCAACCCATCTAAGATTGTCATGTTAGTGACCTCGGCCATCCCATTTGATGGGGATGAGCAACCGAGGAGAATCGGTGCTCGATGCCGAGCGCATTGCAGTTCCAACGAAACTTGATGTTGTCGAATTGCCGCCCGTTTTCGGTGATGATTGTCCGTGGTAGGACGAACCTGCAAACGATTTTTTTAAACGAAAGTTCCAGGTGTGTTGGCGTCGTGATTTTCGCCAGCGGCTCGGCTTCGACCCACTTAGTGAGATAGTCGACGCCGACGATGATGAACTTCCTCTGACGGATACGGGTGGAAAAGGTCTAAGGATGTCCATCCCCCATTGTGCAAACGGCCATGGTGAAGTTATGTTTGTGAGCTCCGAGGGAGGTTGCCGATCATTTTACTGAAGAGCTGGCACTGGTGGCAGCTCTTCACGTAGTTCTCGGCGTCCTTGAGCATAGTAGGCCACCAATAACCTTGCGGGTTATTCTTCGTACTAAAGAGCGGGGACCTGCATGGCATCCGCACGTACCTTCGTGTACTTCGCAGATGATTTCTTGCTTGATCAGGCTCTATGCATCGAAGGCTTGGGTAGCTGAACCCCTTTCAATATAGCTCGTCGCCGATGATGAGAACTTTTGTACTTGTCGTCTTGTCTTCTCGGCGTCTTCTTTATCTTCGGGGAGTACCCGTTCCTGATAAAATCTGTTAGGGGAGTCATCACGTCATCTAGTGTCGACGACCATTAGTTCCGTCGTCGCGATGGATGGTTCGCGAAGTTCTTCTACCAACATCGCGGTAGCGGCTCGACTAGGGACGACGCGACCTTGGAGAGAGCGTCTGCTTGCTCATTATCGGCCCTTGGTATTTTTATGAGCTCGGCAGATTCGAAATTAGTCATGAGCTTCTGGACCTCAGTCTTGTAAGACGCAAGCTTGGCCTCCTTCGCCTCAAATTCTTCTGAACACCTGGCTGACGACCAGTTGGGAGTCACTGTAAACGCGCACCCTTTTGGCCCAGAGACCTCGCCATCTTCAATCCTGAGATCACCGCTTCGTATTCTGCCACATTGTTAGAGGATCGAAGCCAAAGCGAACCACGTACCTTAGGTCGATGTTGTCGGGTGAGCGCATGATTACCCGCCCCACTGCCTTACAAATTTGAAGCGCCGTCGACGAAGATTTCCCACCCTTCTGCGACTTCTTCTTCTGGATTGGTTCGAGTAGTCCCCTCGAAAACAAAATCGTCTTGGGCCTGGGCCTTGATGGCGACCCGAGGTCTAAAATCGATCTCGAATTCCCAAGCTCGATGGCCCACTGGCCAACCTTCCCAAGGACTCGGGTCGCTCAAGAAACTTGTCGGATCGGCACGTCGGTGAGGACGACGATCTTGTGCGATGGAAATAGGGGCGTAGTCGTCGTGCTGCCATGATCAAACGCATACCCGACCTTCTCGAGGTCAGAGTATCGCTGCTCGGCTCCTCGCAGGGCTTTGCTCGTGTAGTACACTGGAAGGTGGGCTCGGTCTTCTTCTCGCACCAGCACCGAGCTGATGAAATATGCCGTCGTTGACAGGTACAGCAGCAGCTCTTCCCCGACTTTAGGTTTGCTCAACATCGACACGTGAGCCAAGTATTCCTTAAGCTCGTCGAACGCCTTCTGCACTCCTCGGTCCACTCGAAGCGGCCCTCCTCAATACTTCAAAGAACGGCTTACATTGCTCCGCAAAACGGGACATAAACCTGCTGAGAGCGGTGACCCTGCCGTTAAGCCTTTGTACCTCTTTTACCATTCTCGGAGTCGTCATGCGAGGATCTCTTGGACCTTGTCGGGGTTGAATCGATTCCACGGCTAGACACGAGGTATCCTAGGAATTTCCAGCCCGAATGCCGAAAAACGCACTTCTCGGGATTCAGCTTCATCCCGTATTGTCGGAGAACCTCGAAGGCCTCGGCTAAGTCTTTGACGTGGTACTTGGCTCGTCGGCTTTTCACCAGCATGTCGTCGATGTAGATTTCCATCGTTTTGCCGATTTGCTTCTCGAACATTGCGTTGACGAGCCTCTGGTACGTTGCACCTGCATTCTTCAATCCAAACGGCATACGGGTGAAACAGTACAGACCTCGTTCCGTGGTGAAAGATGTCTTGTCCTCGTCCTCGAGCGCCATCCTTATCTGGTGGTAGCCGGAGTATGCGTCGAGGAAGCTCAACAGTTCATGCCCTGGAGTTGAATCAACGAGCTGGTCGATTCGGGGCAAGGGGAAGTTGTCTTCGGACAGGCTCTATTCAGGTCGGTGAAGTCTACACACATCCGCCACTTCCCGTTAGCTTTCGTACCAAGACGACGTTGGCGACCCATTCGGGGTAAAAGGTTCTCTGACGGTCCCTGCACGCAAGTATTTTGTTAGACCGTTTACACTTCCTGGCGATCGGCCGACAAGAGTCATTTTTTTTTTGACGGATGGGTCGGGCTTCGGGGTCACGTTCAAATGGTGTGGATGATTGTTGGGTCGATTCCTGGGAGGTCGTCATCCGACCAAGCGAATACGTCGCTACTTTTGCCGAGAAACTCGACGATCTCGTCCTCTATTAAGTCTTTGAGCTCGGTGCCGACAACTAACGCCCCCCTTTCGATTTCGATTTACTTTGTTTGTTCCACTAGCTCATGCCTTTGGACATCATCATTGGTACTGGGCACATACTCTGAAACAGTTGGTTCTTTTGCTTAATGGAGTTACATAGCACTGGCGTGCCTCGGCCTGGCTCCCGACGACCTCCCCTATCCCGCCAGGAGTTGGAAACTTCAACTTCTGGTGATAGGTCGATGGTACTCCACCTAACTTCGCAAGTAATCCTCGTCCGAAAATCGCGTTGTAGCCGACTTCACTTTGACTATGAGGAAGTCGACCTCAACCGTTACATGTCGTGGACGGGTACCTAGGGTTACCTTCAGCCTGCTGGACCCCTCGGCAGTAACAGGTGCCCCATTGAACCCAAACAATGGGGTGGAGACCGGTTTGAGCTCGGCACTCAAGTTGCTCATTTTAAGGAAACAATCATAGAACAAGATGTCGGGCGCAGCCCCATTGTCAACAAGGATACAGTGTATCGTGTAGCCGTCGACGTCGGCATGGATGACCAGTGCATCGTCGTGAGGGAAGCTTAGACCGATGGCGTCTTCATGCGAGAAAGTGATGACCTCCGCTCCTGACGTCGGACCCGCTCACACCGAGGACTACGGTCGACGCGTACGCCTTACTCTTTTTGTTGCTGTCGCCGCCGCTAGCCGACCCACCGGAGAGGACCAGGACGTCCCTTTCCCTTCACACTCACGTCCCTCTTCCTCGTCACGTTCTTTTGTCTTTCCGTCGACGACGTCTTTCCCATCGATTCCTCGCCGCAGCATTTTTGCAATCTCCATTTTGAGGCTTCTGCATTGGTCAGTGAGATGACCATACCCCTTGTGATATTCGCAATAGAGGTCGGCTCCCCCCCGAGGGAGGCCTCGCCATAGGCTCGGGTCGCCTGAACTCCGGTAGCTTCTTGATGATGGGGAGGATCTCTGACGGCAGCCTCCCGAAACGAGGGAGCTCTGACGCGTCGGTATTCGTCGGGTCGTCGGTCGGAGTCCCGCTGACTTCAGAGTCTTGCCGCTATCTCTGCGAGGTTCTTCCTTCTTGGCCTCTTCTCGCTTGGGTCTGCTTTTGTTGAGCCCTCATCAAGTGGTCGCTTGAGTCTTCCCGCAGCTCCAAGGGTCGACTCAAGCCTCACATACTTCTGCATCCGAGAAAAAGAGGTCGGAGAGACTTACAGGGGGCTTCTTGGCGATCGAGGCAACCAAACGTCATGTCGGTGCATACTCGCGTGAGTATGTTGACCGCTGTAACACACCATATAAGAATATGTTAAATGGACTAAATCAGTTGACTACCAACAACTCGGACTAGTCATTTTCAGAGCTCGAGCAGGAAAAGAACTCTGAAGTTAAGCGTGCTCAGTTGGGAGTAGTCCCAGGATGGGTGACCTTTCTGGGAAGTCTACTAACTGGCACGGTTGTTGGGCCAGTTTGCTGGTTGGGTCGTCACAAATGGTATCAGAGCCTTGCCCAGCCGGAAGTGCAGGAACTAAGTGCCACATAGGGCAAAGTGCTACGCTATGGGAGCCACCTCTTGAGGCCATAATGGCGCAAAGTGCTACATAGTGGGAGCCACCTCTTGAGCCTGTGGGGGCCACCTCTAGAATCCTGTCTGCCTGGGGCTTGATTGTGTGCTATATGTGAGCAGCGACGAGGACCTCGCTTATATAAGAGGGGTAGATTGTAACACCCCATATAAGAATATGTTAAATGGACTAAATCAGTTGACTACCAACAACCCAAACTAGTCATTTTCAGAGCTCGAGCAGGAAAAGAACTCTGAAGTTAAGCATGCTCAGTTGGGAGTAGTCCCAGGATGGGTGACCTTTCTGGGAAGTCTACTAACTGGCACGGTTGTTGGGCCAGTTTGCTGGTTGGGTCATCACAACCGTTGTCCTCAGGTCCAGATCTACCACCTTCATCACTTCTATCTGGAAGCGCTTTGCGTAGTCACGAAACATCTCGTGCTTTTTCTGAGCAACCAGCCACAGGTCGTCGGTGCACAGCGAATGTTGCACCGTATGTAGAAGTGATCTAAGAACCATTGGGCCAGGTCGGTGAAGCTGGCAACCGATCTCGCGGGTAGCGCTTTGAACCACTGTAGCGCTGCATCATCCAAAGTAGACATGAAAGCACGGCATTTCAAAGCATCAATGATATTTACCATCTCCACTTGCCCCTGGAAGTGGTCAAGGTGGTGGACGGGGTTGGTCGTCCCATTATAACGCCTGAACTTCGGCAATTGGAGCTTCTGGGGAACCGACGTCGAGGTAATTATTTCTTCAATGAATGGTGAAGCTGTTAGGAGCGTTGCCACGGATGGGGCGCGCGAGCCAATCTGCAATGCTTCTATCTTCCGGTTCATTTCTCGCAGGTCGTCCTTCCACCAAGGATCGATCGGCGTTTCGCTCATGGTGACCGGAGTGGATTCCGTCGTAAAGTGGTCGGCGACGTCGGTTCTTAACGCGTGCTCTGCCGCAGTTATCGGTGTGACCGACGGAGCGTTGTCGGCCTGCTGGAGGGCTGGCGCCAGACTCCCAGGTGCCGCCCTCTGGATGTCGACGTGGCTTGCCGATGTCTCCAGTTGCACTGGTTGTCGGCCGAGATCTTAAATGTTCTCCTGAGCCCCTAAAGCATGGGCTGCTTGGCGAGTCGGGCCCTCGCCTCGCGTCGGAGGCGTCTGTTGGTTTTGCTCCATCCTCATCAATATCTGTTGTAAGCTCGCAAGAGTCTACTCAACGCGATCAAGACGCGAGGAGGTTGTTGAGTCTTGTTCCCCGGCGCCGGAGGCACCTCCTGCAACTTCCTCTGTGACGTTGGCCGGTGCGACCTCCTCCTCCGACGTGCGAACGACCACCTTTCCCTTGGGTGCCATGAAGAGAAACTTTTGTGTAAGATTTCCCACAGACGGCGCCAAATGTTGCTGAAACAGCAAAGGAGGGGGGGGGGGTCGGCTGGAGCCAACCCGAGTGGGCCCCGAGGGATCGACGACGTCGCGCTGTCGTCGGCGAAGAGGATCCGACCTGCAAAGAACCACCGAGACTCCTCGGTGGTCAGGCACTCCGACGATCAAGTCAGTCAGTGAAGTTGTTGAGAAAGTTCAGTGCTATGGAATAGCGTACCTTTCATCGTGGGGGTCTCTCTCCCTTTTATAAGAGTGTGTAGACTTGCGCCTTTGGGGAAGAAAGGAAGGTGAGTCTGTCTTGGCAGGCGAGTCATCGCAGGGTAGGTGCGTCCATCAGGGGATCTCATCTTCACCAGTTGGGACGCAGTAATCCTGCCGTGACTGGCACTTACCCAAATGGTCATGCGCCAGCTGTGGGTCGTAACTCACGGAATCCGCTTGCACGGTGAGCAAGTATGACCTGGCGCTAGCTGGAAGCATCCAGATATGACGCTTGGCCTAATTGATCCTTTCGTTTATGGTCAGCGGGCTTCCAAGAACGAGGCCTGGTGGATAGACTCGTAGTCCTCGTCAGTGCCACTGCTGTCTGATATGTCGTCAAGTAGACTGGTCGGCTATTGTCGAACAGGTACCACTACTTGACGTCGTCGTCGTCAGGCAGATTCGTCGGTTAGCGACGACCGACATCAAGTACCATCACTAGTTTTTCTTCAAACAGGAGAAAAAAGGGACAATAGTTAATAGTATTATACCGGCTAGAAAATATAAAAACATAAAGAGTAGAAATTTTAGTTGTGGACCCCTAAAAAATTCTTTAGTCCCCACAATCCATACCCAAAATCTCTTATTCTTACTAAAAAAAATCCATCTAATTAACAGTCGTTAGAAAAAATAAATAAATATTCAAAAATAGTTCTTTGTCAATGTCACATTCACTCTACCCAACTACTATTCCTCTCTCTCTCTACATCTCTCTCTCCTCTCTGATGATTCTCACCCATCGTCCTCAACAAAACAAACCAAGCAGCCTCTTGCTGCCCCGCACTAGCCAGGATGGAGCATACTACCATCATAGTTATATGCACAGATAGACAAGAGAGAGAAGGAGAGGAGGGATATTATGCGTCGGCATTAGAAGGACTATCAGATTATGTGAAGATGATGAGCTTGTAGGTGGCCTCCGCCCCCACCCACCCCCTCACATCACCATCTCCGTGGTCGCCCCCCTTCCCCACCATCTCTATTCCAGAGTCGGAGGTGGCCTCTACCCCTACCATCGTTGCAATCACCTAGAGCAGCAGTATTGGTGCGACCCAAGTGCCCCCCTCCTCCACCATCAGAAATCGACTCTTCAACGGACCCT
Organism: Colocasia esculenta; assembly: GCA_014218235.1. Lineage (NCBI taxonomy): Eukaryota > Viridiplantae > Streptophyta > Magnoliopsida > Alismatales > Araceae > Colocasia > Colocasia esculenta. The sequence goes on along the minus strand of JACBKR010002593.1, from coordinate 19,553 downwards.
CGCCGACTAGATCATCCTCACCACCTTATCGAACTCGGCACTTCTCGCCCAGTGTGGTGTTCTTGTACAAGACATGTTCATGGTGGGGTTGACTCATCGGCAGTGACAAAAGTGTGAGCACTGACCGATCAGCTCAATTTCATTTGAATTTGATTGGTTTATCTTGTCAAATGAGACAAATTTGAATAGCATTTCAATTCAATTCGAATTACTTATCGAATATATTGATTCGTCTATAATTATAATTATAGAGAGCGGAGGGGGGCTTTTGAACATAACACTTCTCTATATCTCAATATTCTAATAATACCTTCTGTCGTTAATTTTGTTACAAACACGTTGATGGGAAATTTATTCATATATACTTGGAGGAGGCACCCACCCTCATTGTCTAACAGAGTCACATGGCAGTCGACATGTGCCGCCTCCTTATTAACACATGCGTGTAGAGACTTTGGGAAGAAAATCTTTAGTTCCTCGACGAGATCATCCAGCAGCAATTCCAAAGCCACTTTTGGATTGTTAGATGCAACCCATTACCATACCTTGTTGTTGACAAGTTGCTGGAGTACGGTGGTGATAAGGAGAAGAGAAAGGCTTTGTGTATTTCTCAAAGTGTAAAAATACTATGTAATCTTGCACTTCTCCTCTCTCATTGGTGAAAAAGAGGAGAGAGATCCATGTGGCACCTTGATTCCCACCAATAGGAGGGGAAAAGTGCAAGATGACATGATATTTTGCACTTTGAGAAGTGCACAAAATCTTTCTCTAAGGAGAAAGACAAGAGGTGTCGGTGGTTAGGTGCTTTCTTGCATGCGGTAACATCCACACATGTGAGGTAGCTAGATATTGAAGGACAGACAAGTAGAGAGAGAGAGAGAGAGAAAGAGAAATATATATATATATATATATATATAAATTGTCAGACAAAGAGTCCACCTGCAATTCCACAATCACACATCTGGATTGTTAGATGCAACCAATATCTTGTTGTGGAGAGGTTGCTGGAGTACTCTTGTCTGACACTGGTGACAGAAGAAAGATGAGAGGCTTCAGTGGCTATAGGTGCTTCCTTGCAGTAACGCCCACACACCTGAGGTTAAAAGGAGGATAGACAGTGGTGAGAGAGAGAGAGAGATGCCAGGTGATGCGCCGGGTTATTGAGGAGGATCTGTCAGCAAGCTGAACTCTTGGGATTCTTCTCAGATGCTCTTCCGGAATGGGAAGATGAGGTGTTGACCTCCTTTGCAGTACCACAACACGAGAGAGAGAGAGAGAAAGAGAGGGGGGGGGGGTTGGGGGTGGGGGCAAGTGGCAACGTGCAGACATCCCGGAGCTGGAGGGGGCAGGAGCAGGCGCAGCCTCGAAGGTGACCGGTGGCTGCCGCCGGTGCATGCCGTTGATCCGGGGACAAGTGAGCATCCCAGAACATGTGATATGTCGAAACAATATCGTACTCTGATCCAGCTGATCACCGGATCGAACACTGCTCGTTCCACCGGGCCGTAGTTTCTTTATCGAGCAGGCCGTGTCTCGTGGGTGCCGGATTCCTGCCCTTCGTCGCCAACTCGCCATGGAAGCATCAGTATAGGGAAGTATTCCCACTGGAAAAAAACAGGAAGGGTTTAGTAACACACTAAAATGGTATTATCAAACAAAATATACCACATCAGAAATTGATAGGAAAAAAATAAAAAATAATTAAATTTCATATATTTTGATTGATATATTAGGTGATGTGATGTGTTACAAAATGATGTTATTAAATTATTTTATGTAAACAAAGAGGGATATATCGGTGGTTAAAAATTTGTTGACAAAAGCTCTAAAGTTATTGACAAAAATATATATCAACATTGACAAAGCAGTTGAACTGTCGACTTATGAATTTTAGTGACTACATAAAATCATCACATACATTGTTATGTTAGTGGCGGCTAAGCATTGATATATAATGTTTATATACATTTGTCTGCGACTAGACATACGTACATATATCTCTTTGTCATTGACTTCTTTATAGCCATTGGCATATATATGATAATATTTATATTTTTAATACGTATTCAATTACTTATTTATAGTTATTTAGATTTAACTACATCTATAAATTGTATTTAAATATAATTATCTATATGTTTCTAGACTATTCATGTAAATGTATTCATTCACATAGTATATATACTTAACTATATATACATGTAATATTTTTATAAAGTTATTATATTCAATTATATTATATAATCAATCAGACAACTCATCATCGATCCAACTGTTGAAGTTAATTATGGGCGTGATAGAGCGGCATACAAAGTCGAGCAAACATAAAAAATGAGGATTTTTTTTTACAAAATAATATTCTACTTATTGGTTAAACTATTCCCTTAAGTGAATATTTTTTTATAAAATATAATATCAAGAATATTCTTAAAACTAACACCATGTTGAGAATATATTGTTTTCACTACAATTTGATTTTTGAACAAATAAGTCGTTATAACTTATAACTGACAGAGATAATTAAAGAGAAGAAAAATAAAGGCGGGTAATGTTTGAAAAGTTAGAAATATTTTAAGGATAAATTAATTAAGAGTCCCTGTCAGATTTTTGACTTATTTATTAGTCCTTAATAAAGTTGTAACTCATTACAATAAGTGTTATCACTTGTTACAGTATACATTAAGTTAGGGCTGCATACGGGTCGGGTTTGGAACTGGAAACACAGATTCCGATTCCCGTTCCGATAACCGAAATATGATTCCGATTCTGATTCCGATAATATCGGAATGATTAATTCCGATAACATTACCGACTGAAATTCGATAAGGTAAGATGTTTACCATAGTTTTTTTTTCAATTTTATAGATAATTTATCGGAATAACTGATACCGATTATTTTTGCAATTCCGATTCCGATAGCTTATCAGAATATCCGATACCGATTCTGATAAGCTATCGGTATCAATTTTCAATTTCGAAACCGATGATTTTTATCGGAATCGGGTCGAAATATCGAGTTATCGAGTTCCGTTTACACCCCTACGTTAAGTTCTGTTACAGTAAGGACCTCTTTATTATAATCAAAGACTTCTAATTAATTTATCCATATTTTAATTGTTTTTTAGTTCATTAAAAGTTAATGAGAATTAAATAAGATATTTTAATCAAGCATTAATAGAAGGATATTTGTGCAATTATTGTAGTATAATAAGGTTAATAAAAATAATCCTAGGATATTTGTGAAATTATCCCTTAAGATTTCTGCGGGCGCGACGGTGAAGGGACGGCGGCTGCGACGATCCGCACGAGGGGGAAGGCGGAGAGTCCGGAGGCGGCAAGATCCCGGGGCTGTGGATAGCCGGGAACAGTTCCCCCTATGCGCCGGCGATGGAGTGCCAAGTGCGGTGACAGTGATGAACTCGTCTTCTCCCTCATCCCCTGCTTCGATCACTTTGCTCTACTTGTTTATAGTGTTTGTGGTTTCATGTGATTGGTGTTTCTCGATTTCCTTATCTTCTGATTAGTTCTATTTCGGCTTCTGCTATGATTTTGCAGTAGCAGCTCCTTTGTTTGTGTTATGGTCGAAGAGATGGTCTTCTTGTTTTATCCTTTCTTTTTTCTAGGTATTTGACATCCATCGATGGCGATTGCTTTTTTTTTTTTTCTAATTCAAGTGAGCTATTCCTATTTTTTCCTCCTATGATTTTGGAGTTTGGAGTTGGTCGTCGGAACTTATTTAGTACTGGATACATCCAGGAAGCCCCAGTTACTTTTCTTCATTGCTTGGGCAGTCGTGGCATTATATGCTCGTTGTTGTGATGTGAGAACTAAGTTATGGGAGACAATGGCACCTTTTTGATCCGTCTGCTGCACTTACTAGAACCTAATTTAAGAAGAATGCTGAAGTATATTTTTCTTTCTTGTCAAGGAAGTGGCCGTAAGGACCAAAAATGTTTCCTCTTCTGTTGAACCCTTTCCAAGTTGACAAGATATCGTTTTCTTAGTGCGCACCACAAAATGATTGTCAAGCTGTTAGGATCTCGTAAAAGGAGCGTAAGAAAAATAACAGAAAAGGCCATTTCTTCACGTTAGAGCTCAAAAGGTGACCTAGATGTTGCCATTTTCGCATAAATTTAACTGTTTCAATCACTTGTTGTTAGGTATATTGCACTTACATTCTTGTTTTTGTTATACATTAGTGAAAGAGGTAGATCTATAATATCTATTTCTTATATTTGTTAGAACTCACACCCAACTTATAACAATAAAAGGAAACAATTTAGTAGCTTTCACTATCGTAGCAAATAGCAAGTTTTCTAGCACCTCATAAGTTGCAAAGTTGTTCTTCCAAAATCTGCAAATAATACTATGGCTCAGCACAAATCACATTTGATATTATTAAAATCCAAATCAATACATCAACTCATAAAGTCACAAATACATATAAAGAAGAGTACTACGAAGTACATGCACATATAAAAGAGAGTTCATACAAATGTCTAACAACACAGAAAATAAGGTAGTAACTAGTAACATAACACCGAAAGTCTTAAAACCAAATGGGGCATCACCACGAGCCATGTCATATTGCTCCTCTCCACCATGGTCATCATCTTTTGCTTCATGTGACGGTGACCCCTCCCACTCACTGCCATCATCATCATCTGTATTTTCTTCCTCCTCATCAAGCCATGCTTCATCATCATCACCATCTCCCGTAGACTGTGAAGGTGAAATTCTTGCTAGCATTTTTCCTCTTCTGATCCTCTCATATGGTGCACCCATAGCTTGATCTATAAGTTCCCAAGTGAGATCATCTCCCTCGTGAACCAAGTCTTGACCCTCTTTTGTCATCCAATCACTTCCTCAATCTAAATCTTCTAAACAAATGGGGTCATACTTTTCTAGATGCCTTCCCCCCTCAATGAACATTTTCTAGATGGCTTCCTCTCTCAATGTCGCGGGAATTATATGCGCAGATACTAAGTCATTGATTCTTCTATGCTTCAATCTGTTCCTCTTCTTTGTACCAATTCTAATAAAAATCAAATTTACAAGTATTAGTCTGTAAGCTTTAGAATAAATAATTATTAATCTTAATTATAAAATAATTGCTAAGGTGGTGCTATTTATATACTCACAACTCAAACATCCTCTAGTTATGTTCACATCCAGAAGAAGTACACAAGTCCCAGAATCCTCAAAGCAAAGGCCTTCAATTCTGGTGCCTTCATACCATGTTGCATCCACCAATCAACTGTGAGTCAATGTATAAAAAGATTAATCAACTAAAATGTAAAAGATTCAGAACAAAACAAACTCCCTTTAGTATTTACTCACTTGGCAGCCACTTATCATGAGATCTAATTGCCATTGGCCTCCGATATATGCCTCTTTCATTCATACATCATATTTTGTTGACCGATCTTGTCTTGGATGTCTCTATCTAGCCCCATTTTCTCAAAACAAAGTGGAAGTGAACTCGCAAATTTTGCAACCAAAGAAGAATTCTTCTTCTTTGCCTCGAAGTACAACTTTGGGTTCAATAAAAATCCAACTTCATTTTAGAGGCCGATTCATTTGATCCTTCCAACAATGGTCCACAATTTTCATTGGTTGGTATTTTACTCTTTAGCACCAAAGTTCTTAATGATTTTCTTTTTTACATGTTCCATTGCAGTATAAATATATCCAAATGGCCGGCTTCTCTCATCTCCATCAACTATCTTTAACACTTGTAGGATTAGTTGGGAAGCTCTCAAGATCTCCTCAATTGCATGCAAAAAATTCACTTGAAAAACAATAGAAGAGACATTTTCCCCATGTTTGTGTGTTGGCCCATGAACTATTATACCAAAATGTTGAATTGAACATCCTACGCAAACCTCTCTTCACATTTTCATCATGCAACCTTGTAATGTTAGAAAGGCTATGGCAATCCTTGTCGCTTCAAACGTTACAACTTCCTTCCCTCTTTATCTCCCTCCTTGTGTAGTCAAGTAAACATGCATGAGTGTATATGTAAGCCTTTGAAATACTGCCAGTATAATCCTCCAACTTTCCAATGTCCTCTAACATAAGATCAAGGCAATGTGCAGCGCAAGGTGTCCAAAATAATCTCTTCCTCTTCTCCATCAACATCCTTCCAACTACCATATTGTAGTTTGCATGGTCTGTAACAACTTGCACAATATGTTCCTCCCTAATTTTTTCAACCATTTTATCTAACAATTCATGCAATGATCTATCATTCTCTCTTTGTTGTGAGACATCCATTGACTCCACAAAATAAGTTCCTTCTGAACAATTTATCAAGAAATTGTTCTACTTCCTTAATCTTTTGCCAGTCCATCCATCACACATAATAGGACACCCATACACCTTCCTGTGTTGCGCATATTCAGCATGCAATGCTTTCATCTTTTCCACCATTTTTTAAAGGAGAAACATTCTCAACATATGATAAGATGGTGGTTTATATCATGGACCAAACCGACCTGAAAGTTCAAACATTATCTCAAAACTCTTTGATTTCGCAGCATTAAAAGGTATTCCATTTTCATAAAACCATGTTGCTACAGCCTCATCAAGCATCATGTTTTCCTCCTTTTTGAATTTTGACTGCATTGAAATTTGCACTTTTTTAACTTCTTGTGTCAACAAAATCTTCTGCACTGATCCTTGCAAAAACATGCATTGTTCCTTTAGTATGCTTTTTGTGTGGCTGGGATTTAGAAATTGACTCTTTGTTCTATCATCTTTGTTGGATTTGGATTCGCTTTATCAGATGATGGGACAATATTATTAGAGGTGCATGCACTTGCAGAAGATGACACCTTCCTCTTCTTACTTTTATTCAACCTGTTCAACATCACTTCAACAATCTCCTTTGTGGTTTTAGGGCATTTCTTTACATCACTAAACCCTCCAATCAAATGCGTCTTTTGTTTTTTGATTCCTCCATTTGTCACCAAGCCACATAGTTCACATTTCACCTTGTTCTCATCATGCACATTGAGCCAGTATGCATATTTCCAACTCATATCATTGGATTTGGTCTTCTTCTTCAAATCTGTCTCAGGTGTGGGAGTAGAATCTATTATAATCCTTGCAAAAACTAATTCATAACATGTCAAATCTAGAGCATGGGGGAAAGGGCACAAGAAGGGGAGATTAGAGAGAGGAAAAGGGCCGGGGATGGGGGAAAGGGGTGCGGGAAGAGGCCGAGGACTGTGCACCGCCACACAAGTTGGGAGTGAAAGGAGGAGGGGCCCAGCTTGGGGGGGGGGGACTGGTGACGGGGATGTCACCACCATTCGTTTGGGGTTGACTTTGCAAAGTGCTATTGGTCCATCCTTCAGCCGCACAGTGCGGAGGGTGAAGCAAGGATGGCAGTGTCAGTTTCGGTTTCGGCCAGGTCCAAAACCGAAACAGATCAATTTCAATTTCGGGCATATCGGGTGGACTTGAACTCCCCTTAAGAGGGGACTTTGTTCGGGTTTGGACCATGGTTTCGGTATTGGCTAGGTCCGAAACTGATACGTTTTGGCTGAAACTTATCAGTGTTGGCTGATACTGCCAACCATGAGGTGAAGGAGACCGGCATGGGGGGAAAGGGGTGTGGAAAGGGGGATTTCACCACTTGTTGGTCGGGGTGGGGCCGTGGGTGGGAAGGGGAAGTGGTTGCCAACCGACCATGAAGGAGAGACTGAGATGGAGAGAGATTACAGATTACCTTTTCAAGGAAGGGTCGCCAGCGGCCGGAGGCAGGAGCATGTCGGGGAAGAAGAAACCCTAGCTGGCGCCTTGGAGTGTTCTTTTGGGTTTAGGAATGGCAGGATTTTGGTCAGCACATAATTTTGCACCTTTGCAACAAAGACGGCGCCTAAGTGGTGCTTAGGCACTGCCTTGACAACTATGGTATGCAAGGAGGTCAAAGGAGAAGAGATCTTGGGAGATCTTAGAAGCTCTTGAAGCAATTGAGCTTACCATCTCAGAGAAAGAAAAATCTTTATGGAACCTGGTGGAAAAGATATTTCAGGAAGATCTAGAGAGATGGTAATCCATGCAAGATAGGGTAAGAATTTGTTCTTTTGTGTTTCTGCAGGAGATGAATTGGATGGAAAAATCATGATATTGTCTTTTGTGAGGGCTGATCATCTCTTAATCACTTATTTTGAGCCTGTTTGTGTATTCCTTGCCCATTTTGAGGGATCTCTAGTCTCTTTTATTAGTTCTTGGTCCACCAGTTTATTTTCTTGCCTATTTTTAGATATGCCAACTCTGATCCTTGATTGAATTGAATACTTGATTCCAGAACAGTAGATGAGATATTCTTCAAAGCTGTAAGACAAGGCTATTGCTTATAGGTTTTCGTGGGGCAAGAGATGGGCAGTGTCTAGAAGACAGGAGCATGCTTGGTGCTGGCAAGGGTGGTTGGGCTTTCTAAAAGCATTTGAATTATGTTTGTAAAAAGCAACGGCATATTGAACTAGGATATAGTTTGTCCCCGTGAAAGGAATTTTTTTTGGCAGTAACACCATATTTAAACCTTTTGAGTAAAAGAGGCCAGAGGCAGAAGATTCTTCATGAAGTTCTCTTGCCTCTGATATTTCTGTCCCAGTTATCTAGAACATAGAGTCGTAGCTGATAACAATTTGTATAATACACACAAACTACCTTCTCAAAGGAACTTGGGGAGGGGGGTGTATATTTGAATGTGAATGCAGAAAATATGCTGACAAACTTTAGTTACTTTATATGAACCTACCAAATATGTTTTGTTTTTTCAAAGTCTGTTTTCAAATTTTGGTTGCTTTATCATGGTCAGGTCTCAGTAGGTATGCATGGCCCAATATCTTGGGCTATGCTCATCTTTATTTATCATGCTTCGATACCTATTTAAAGCATTAGCTCTCTGATTAGATCATGTCTATAAAATGTGCCGATATCTTCATCTATATCAAATCATTAGAGTAGAAGAATATCATCATCATCAGAGCCTTATCCCATTACAGTAGAATAATATCTAAGTTAAATTTCCTTTTTTCTGTTACCTCACACTGTAGCATACAAATGTATTCTACTGAGTTAATTTTCCCTTTTTATATTATCTGACATGATAGTATACAAACTGTAAATGCACTTCTAAATTTTTGGAAGCTATGAAACCTAATTAATGCAGGTCTTGGAAGTAAAACCAAGATCATGTGAACAAGAGCTACCTTTGACTAGTCGGGTTTTTGCCACCCTTATATCTGCAGTCTATCAGAAAAGTAGTATAATTTGTTTTTTTTAACCCTGGTATGGACATCTTTCTCAACATCATTTCTTATTACTTTCTTTTCTTTTATTTTTTCAGATTTTTTTATTAAAACCCTGGTATAGGCATTTTTCTCAACATCATTTCTTATTACTTTTCTTTTTAATTTTATTTTCAGAATGTCTGAATGTTAGTAGAACTAGCTCAAACTGTGAGCTAGTTCAAACTGTAGATACTTTTTGAAGCTGGCCAGTTGTCCTCATGAACAAGAAGTTTAACTAGAAATGGTTTCATAAACGTAGCTGAAACTATTGATGATCTTCCACGTTCCAGTGAAGTGCAACTTCCAGCAGCTTTGAGGATTATGTCAGAGATGGAAACTCATCAGCTTCATTTAACTGAAATGGAGCTTCAAATTCATCATGTAGAAACAGAAGCTTATAGTGCTGTTTTGAGGGCCTTCATCACACAATCTGATGTGCTATCATGGGTATGATTTCCCTATCATCTATTGTGGGTAATTCTTTGTATTTACAGAATGATTCCCAGAAATGTTAATGGAAGTATTTTGTGTTAAAAGAAATGTAATGTAAGTTTTAAAATTAGATGCTACCAGCAATCAATTGGAAAGAAGCAATCTTCTCATGCAGTCTGAAAGTCCATTTTTATTCTTAACCAGTGTTTGTTTATGACTGTGGATTTCTCCACCTGCTTTATAGGGTAAGGAGGCACTTATATCTGAACTTAGAAAAGAGCTCAGAGTTTCAGATGTCGAACACAGAGAAATCCTGGCAAAAGTCAAAGCAGACAACTCAATCAAAACTTTAAGGTTGCATCTTTACTTCTCTTTTCTTACGTACCTAAAGGTTGTATTACACATTTTTTTTGCCGTCATGATTGAGATTGCACGTGACTTTAGTTTATATTGGCCTTTTTAATACATTTGAAGCAGGAAGCTGCATAAGGGTGCTGGGCCTCAGGAGGAACAGATAAATATTCCTCGTAAAAGGTTGAAAAGTGCCCATACAACTCTGTCGTCATCTCCAAGACACCTACCTCATGTTCAGCCTTCATTAGGTGCTGTAGCATCAGCAATGGTAATGCCTAGAAAGCAATGCCTTGATGTTCTGTTATTTGTGGTTGCCTTACTAGCCTTGATGTAAATATTCATTGGCATTTAATTGAAACTTCTCTTTTATGTGGTGAATGCTTGAAGAATACTTGCCTAATACTTGTTTCTATTGAAGCTTGGAGCATGTCATTGTCTATTCATTCATGAGACACATCCCTCTATCTTCTACCTGTATTATTCTGTGTAAGTTTGATCCCTTTTCTTTTATGTAGCTGGAGAAACCAGGCTAATAGTTACTTCCAGTTTGTTTACGCCCTTTACTAAAACTTATAACTTTTTTAGATGCCTCTCTTTTATATTCCGTCAAGGGGATGCCACAAGCTATGTGCCATACAATATATTATGTGATCTTACAAGTTGTATGTAATTTTTAAACTCTCATATGATGCATCATTTAACAGACTGATCCTGCTCATGTCATATCTTGGGAGCAGGATTTACCAATTCAAGTGGGGACAGCACTAACGGTTCTGATCCTCACCCTGAAAGTGCGGGTACTATAGAAAATTGGTGATTCATCTGAATCAGGTTGGATCAGCTGAAATTGGCTGATTGGCTGGTCCAATCCTTCAGCTGATCATTCTGGTATTTTGGGATAGGGCTCCTGTTTTTTGGGATTTACATAAGAGGAAGTAGACACAAGTTTGATACTTTTTTCTTACACTTTTACCCATTGGCTGACACATTGGATCAGATTTAACCCATCCATTCAATCCAAGTTGGGACTGGGCCTATAAATCTGGCTGTCCAATCTGATCCTGCATTCCATGTGCTGCACTATGAGTTGAGTTGAAATAAGTTGATATGGGTCCTTGAGGCATACAATAATTTTAATCTTTCTTTGTCAGGATAAAAGTTTCAGACCTATAATATGCAAACTGACTCAATTTTTCCAAATTCCACATCCAGCACTGTTTTTGATATGACCAACCTTGACGTTATGTGGGGTACCAACTGCTCCCCCTCCACCCTTCAGTAAAAAAAGGGAAAAAGAAAAAAAGAGAAACCTGGAGAAAAAAGAAAAGTCTGGGAAATTCAGCAACTCAATGAAAGAAATTGCTGGTTCTTTTTAAAATCATCTATGGGCACTTTGCACTAGAGGTCCTCTGATAATACATGTCAGGTCTGCATGCTGTTCGGTCTACATATATTATGTTGTCACTCATTCATTTGTATGGTTTGCATTGTGGTATGATCTGTGGGGATTATTGTCAAGAAGCATTCATTAGGACTGCTCATCTGTAGCAGATGGACATCTTAGAATGTTGTTACACTCATGCTACTGTTGAAGCATTCATTAGGATTTGTCTCATGTCTGTGGCTCAGGCTTTTGATGTGCACCTCCCTGGCAGTGCATGGGCTCCTACCTTTAGGCGCCACTTCTTTCTGGATGAGGAGGATCAGTTCCAGGTTTGATGAGGCACATTCTTATCGTTCTCAGGATAGGGAAGATGTTTGGAGCTGGAGATGGGGCAAGGGGGGTGCATTCTCAGTCAAGTCACCCTATGAGGTGTGCTCGGATGGGGGCGTCCATTTTGCCCTTTTGCAGGAAGTTTGGAGACCAGCCAGCCCTCTTAAGGTCAAGGTCTTGATGTGGAGGATTGTTCAGGGGAGGTTGCCCACCAGAGATAGATTGAGCCATTTTTTGCATAATGTGGATCCATCTTGCTGTTTTTGTCGAGCTCACGAGGAACCATATATACCTTTTTGTGGGTTGGCCCTAACTTCAGCGGCTATGGCGGGAAATTGCTCAAAAGACCGATTGTTTGATCACTCTGTGGGGTGATGTGCACTCTTTGTTGATAGAGTGGCATAGGCGCTGGTCCCTAAAGGAGGACAACATAGTTTGGTGGCTCATCCTTCATACTACCTTATGGGCATTGTGGGGGGAACGTAATTCTCAAATTTTCAGGAGGGGGTCCCGCTCGGAGGAGCATATGGTCCATTTTGTATGGGACAGGGTGAAGGAATGGGTAGTCATTTTGTCTAATGTAAATGCTTCTCTATCTCCTCTGTTGGGGATTTTGGGGTGGGGGGGTGGGGGTAGAGTGCTTTACACCTTAATTGGTGTTGGATTTTCTATAGCGCTGTGGGGAGGTTCCTTTTTGGGTGTTTTTCTGCCCACCTACACTTGTACATTCTCTCTCTCTCTTAGTATATACATGTGGTACTACCCACTTTCGGGGGAAAAAAAAAAACACACTTGTGCCACCCTATTTCCTTCCATCTTTAGCATTAGTAGGTTGTGGCAAGCCAAGACCCTTTTGTATTTCTTAGATGACAATGGATATCGTGATCAAACTGACTATTCTGTACCAGTCAAGAAATTTGTTAAGCTACAATTTTTAGTAATGGCTCAACTACTGCACTTTGTTCAGTATAACTTATTGCGAATGCTATTCTGGGTTGCAAGTGCAGCCAACATTCTTATTGTTTTTTGTCTCTAGTTGCATTACAAACCATTCATGTATCTTTTATGATCAGGAGCATTTTAGAGATGATCAGTTGGATAATAGCAGAGCTATAGTTGCTTCTCAAGCAAACATGAGGCAGGGTATATACTTGGTTCCTTATAGCAGACAAACTTCTGCAGGAAATGGAGTGGGATCTGTGGTACTTCATTCCAGAAAGGATTCTGTTTATTCAGGTGGAAACATATTGATGTCTGGACCTCATACATTTGAAATTCGTTCAACGGAGGAGCTTATTCATGAGGTTAGATGAGGCTTTGTTTCTTTCATCATTGTTTTCCCCCTTTCTTAGCCTCAAGTGAATTCCAATTATCACAGGATTCATGTTTTTGACTTTGATGAAGAACACACTTATTAGAAGCAAACTTTATGTATATGCATGTGTATGTGTAATGTATGTAAGTATGAAATAAAGGATCTGATTCAATGATATCTATTTCATATATGCAATTTCTTATATTTGTTGTGCGTTAAAAATGAATTTGGGGAAATTGGTTAAAGAGGAGGCATTATGCTGAGCTGCATACAAAGAGACTAACTAGAAGCATAGACAAAATCATTGTGAACAAACTGAAAACTCATGGAGATAAAGACCACTTCGAGGTACGTAGATCATGATTAATGGCAAAGCTATTTGACTAGGATGCTGAACTCGTCCAACCGAGAACTAAATGGTAACATTGATGAGCTGATTGGATACTTAAATCCTGGTCCTAACCCTCTTCAATCATGTTGAGCATATTCCTTTCTCCCTAAATCTCTCATGTGATGCCGAATAAATTACAGATCATGTTGAGCAGTACCTTTCTCCCCACATGTTGAGCAGTAACATATTCCTTTCTCCCCAAATCTCTCATATGATGCTGAATAAATCACATTGCATCATCTAGATAGCTCAATTACAACCTACCTTAGTTTTTGTGCATTTACGATCTTTTTGCCACTGATGGCTGTAGCTACTTTCAGCATCATTGAGGGCTGGATTCCAATGGATCTTAGACAATTTGATTGAATTCCTTACTATCTTTGATTTCTTGAGAGAGGAAGATGCAAGTTTAGGATCAGAGAATCCACTTTTTGGTCAATCTATTAATATCCATCTTCACGTCCTCACACATCACAGCTCATCCTAGGTAAGAGACGACATCAAATCTCACATAACTGTCTCTGGCAATCAGCCCACTCCTCAACGTTAGAAAGGAAGGAAGAAATAAGCAAAGCAGAGCTGAGAGTAAATGCGAAGATTTGTGTGTATATTTAGCTCTATAAAGTTGGCAATAGTTGTGATCAGCATAGGTTCTGATGTATTGTCTAGCTTATATTATCTCAGAAATGCTTAGCGCCCAATGTTCTTATTTATTACATTATCTGGATCATCCACTCTATTTGTTGTTTGGCTCTATGTAAGTCATTGACCAACAATTTTTACAGGTACAGAAATATAGAATATGGGCTACTTTCTACCTTCCTCTTTTTTCTACTTACTCTATGGTTGAAGGCAAGTATCTTGGTCAAGATGTACTTTCAAAAACAAATCTTGGTCAAGATGTACGTACTTACATTATATGAGGATTGGGCTTTGTGTTCATTTTCACATTACCTGAATTAGCACAGCTCATTATTTGGTTTTTGAGGAAGGCCATGCAAAGTTGGTCTAGGTTACCATTGAATTTTGCCTTCTTTCATGCAGTGTGGCAAAAGTTGAGTCTTTGTTTTTCTTTGAACCTGATATTTTCATCTATCTGTTTAATACTACATATCCCAAAGTGAAGAAATACATAAATCATGTAGAACTTAAAAGAACTCTTACTGAATTTCAAATGAAATCAGCTGAATCTACAAATTCATATTCACTAATGTGGATAAAAGATTTGTAGATGGTCTGATTGAGTAGACTACAGAAATTATTAGTTAAACACTTTTTTACTGTATTGACTGTGAATTTCTTTTCCTCTTTTATCTATTATGTATTTGATATTGTTACAAAGCTTTAACAGAATGTAAGCTTTAGCTAAGACTGTTCATGTCTTCCCCATTGCCCCCCCCCCCCCCCCCACCAAAGAAAGAAGGAAAAAGTAAAATTGTGTGCCTGCTCATGAATATATATCGAGTACCCCATAATTCCCAATTTTATTTGCTGAACCTGGCCATACTTGTTAGTGCATTATAGGACATTCTTTGACTGAGAATCCTGTTGTGATATGACCTTGTCAAAGTAGGCTTTAATGATTCCCAAAAATGACAAATTCTAAGAAAGTGTTCACATGTACGTATGTTTCCATTTCTTCTGGACTTTAGCTAATCTTATGTCACATCCTCATTCTTGTTATTCCAAGGATGTGTTTTCATCTTAGTGGCATATTTTGAGTTGCAGGTAGAGAGGATCTGTGGAGGAAAGAACCCTGATCCGCACAAGGTAGAGAGAGCTAGATTGATCCTCAAAGTATGTTACTCCCTATCCTTCTTTGTATTCATTTTGGTTGCCTTCGGGGCTGCTTCAAATTCTGACAATCTGTTCGGCAGATGGGTTGCGCCAATTGGCTTCTAGTGATCTCAAAATTCGTAGAGTGATATTATTATTATTATTTTAACTCTTGTTGTTTCAGGAGCATGAACGGGCTCTTGTTGAGGCTATTTCCAAACTTGCTGATGTGCCAGATGATGGTAAGTAACCAATCTCCACGTCATGCGTCCTCTACTCCAGCATTTCAAAATCCTAGAGCAACTAAAATTACGACCTTCCTTGTGGCTTTCTCCGTTAGATGATCCTCCAAACCCACGGCAACCACAGACTTCCTACGATGAGCTGAAGAGAAACGAACATGGAATCAACAACGTGGTTTATGAGCAGCCTGGTGGGTTGGGTCCCTACTACAAGAGGCATTAAACCAGGGAAGCATGCGGAAAAGGATGGCCCCTGCATCGGCCTCCAAGGTGAAGAATGAACAATTTTTTTTTGTAGTCCATTGCCGCAATAGTCTTACAGTAGTGGTCCCTCCTATCGGCGTTGGACACAGGGTGTAATTACTGCAAGACCGTTCAGTTTAAACATCCTTTTGACATCACATGTATGTGTGTCAATGGGATAGCTACCTCCTCTCTACCCTCCCCTTCCCCTTTCCCCCAACCAACAGCCATTATAATTACAGTTGGGTCTGTCAATATTGAGACCCATCTCATGTCCAGCATTGTTACTGACTTAAGTTTTTCTTCCTTGTGCGACTTAA
Source organism: Colocasia esculenta (assembly GCA_014218235.1). Taxonomy (NCBI): domain Eukaryota; kingdom Viridiplantae; phylum Streptophyta; class Magnoliopsida; order Alismatales; family Araceae; genus Colocasia; species Colocasia esculenta. The sequence goes on along the minus strand of JACBKR010002593.1, from coordinate 3,461 downwards.
AGGGTGCCCAACCCATTCACCATACAGATTTCTTTTTGAGTAGCAAACATGGGACTAGGCAGTTTCATTTGGGGCCACCATGACCCCCCTTCCGTACATGCTATAATTTCCCATAGGACTGTTTCCAATGGGAAATTATGTTGAAAAGATACCATCACCTGTAGTACGATTGATGGGGCACATAACAACAAAGTGGAGAGCGGTGGCTTGGACTTGAGTGTTTGTCCCTAGATGATCGATTTCAAACCTGGACGCTATTGGGCCACAGCTGTGGTGTGTGGGTTCCACCATCTTTTCTCTCACGTTTTTTATGTAGATCTACCTTCTCAATGCAAAAAGCTATTTGTCCCCTTAATGTTAAGGGTGATAAATAGTCAATTAAAGGGACACATGGTATTTACATATTAAAATTATTTGTCACTCAACTGTTATTTATCACTCTTAATATTATAGATGACAAGTAATGAATTAAAAGTGACGAATAGTTTTATGATGCAGGAGTATTTAAGGGGAGCATAAATGATCCCGCATGTTGGACCAATAGCTACTATCTTCGGATGTACAGTTAGTATATTTCCTATCTGCTCATTGGACAACATCCCTGGACCCTACCAAGCAAATAGTGGTATGCTGGTGAGATTTTCTTCTGGGCAAGAGGTCTGGAATAGGTCCAGTGTGGCACGGACCGCACGGTCGACTTATATCATGTCAGATTCCAGGGAGTCTTTTGGGGGGGTAAGACTTTTTGAAGTTCGTCCAGGCACCAGGCAGCTATGTCTGAGATGCATCATGTTCTTGCTCTATCTGGGGAAGAAAATGGTTTTTTTTTGCATTTACAGGAGCAGTAGATCTTCCTTCGTCTGTCAGAGTGGCAGTGGGATAATTCTATTGGATAATATATTAAGTGTTAATATAAGGGCTATTAATGGGTTGGGTTTTATGAGTTTGGTTTAAATTTGATTAATCAATATGAAAGTTTAATTTTGATCTAAATTTGAATTATGTCGGACCAAGTTAAGTTGGGTACCGGGTCTAACATTTTTTAATATTTAAATAAAAATTAAATTACTAATAAAATAATATATTTAATAATATAAAATTTATAATTTTGTGCAATGAAATAGATTTTTGATGTTACTTAATTTGTTTGAATAGAGAATTTTTAACTTTTAAATAAGTAAAATAACGATAATTTTAACTAAGTAAATTTTCAGATTTGAAAAGAGAAAAAAAAACAAGAAAAAGAGAATGAACCAGATGAGGAATCTAGTCAGACAAAATTTTTAAGTCTAACTAAAAATTTATAAACAAAAAAGGTCTTCTGACCCAAAATCAGATCAGACTCGCGAATCAACCCGACTTGACAGCCCTAATTAGCATGCTCTACATCTTAAGTTGGCGTCAATTCAGCTGGTACCTATCATAGAGTGCCATGTCGCCAAAAATCTTACACAAAGAAAAAAAAAATCCCTGGGTTAATTGAGTACCCAAATAGAGAACATTTAATGTGAGTGATTCATCACATAGAAAATTGGTGTCTAGCGGGCGGTACAGTACAGATTGTATGTAATTTACTGTCCCCTTGTTCGTCGGGAATGTGATTGAACCTTAAAAAATACTTTTTTGAAAATTTTGCAAGTGCTAATCTAGAAAACACAGCAAAAAAAAACAAAACAAACAAAACAACAACTCATCATTGTGAAAAAAAAAGTTAGAAAACTCATAACTAGGGCTGCAAACGAGTCGAGTCGAGCCGAGTATTATGTTGCTCAAGCTCTGTTCGTTAATTTTTAATCGAGCTCGAGTCGAGCTCGAGCTTTATCGAGTATTGAAAATGGTTGTTCAAGCTTGGTTCGTTTAAATACTCTCGAGCTCGAGCTCTTAACGAGCCCAATTGAATTTGCGAGTTATATATATATATATATTATGTATATATATAAGCCTAATTCAATTTACAAATAAAAACCTAATTGTTTATAAGACCCAAATTTATCTTATTTCAAGGTCATACCCCAAGATCCTTTATAGGTTACTTGTTTAATTATTTTAGTATAATGTTTAAAATATTTAACAACTATATTTGTAAATTTTATAATTAAAAAATTAAAGAAATTTGTTTACGAGTTTAAACGAGCTGAGTAGATATTTGCTCATACTCGTTCGTTTATGAAACGAACTTAAACGAGCAGAGTAGACATTTGCTCATACTCGGCTTATATTTTCATATTTATAATAAATTAATATATTCTGAGTATATTAACGAGTAATTAATCGAGTATTTTAACGAGCATATTATCGAGTATCTTAACGAGTTGTTCGCGAACGTATTCGAGTCGAGCATATCTCTATTCAAACTCTACTCGTTTATGAATCGAGTTTATATTTTTGTTCAAGCTCGGCTCGTTTATCTAATAACGAGTCGAATCAAATTTTTATCGAGCCGAATTTTGAGCTACTTGTCGAGTGTATTGATTCGTTTGCAGCCCTACTCATAACATTGCTAGATGCATGCCAAATTAAGTTGAACTTCCTCTCTCTTCTATTGAGATCGATTTTGGGTATCTCTCTCTTTCTATCCACTCCAAACGTCCATACTGACGGATTACTCCGTTGATGCTTCTTCTACAAATTAATGGAACCGAATTTGATCCGTTGCAATCAAGTCCGTCTGGCAAAGATCTAACAGTAAAAGACGTTCCAAGCCCTACAAGATAGTACTACACTGTCAAGGAACTCGTCGGGGAGTGGATCGTCTTCTCAAGAATCCTGACCCCTTCTCCTTAATTATGACATGCTCGGCTCTAATCAGTGAGATCCCCATTAATTGGAAGAGAGAGTATTGTCCCAAGGGCCCGAGATTGCCCACATCTATATCGAGTAGGGATCCTCTCAGCCCTCACAGGAGGGGGCTGGGTCAGTACAAGGGGCGGGGTGTTTTTTTATTTTATTTTAACCTCTATGTAAATCAAAAAATATTACATAATATAAGTTAAAATAAAAAAGTCACCCCACCCCCTTGTACTGACCCAGCCGAGGGGGGGGGGGGGGCTGAGAGGATCCCACCTCATCCATATCGGGGCTTCCCTAGTCCACTGGGTGTCCTAATCCTTATTATACTTTCCAAATGTGGTTGAAAGTGTAATGGCTGAAAGTTAGAAATGTACATTTAAATATATAATAAATTTTCTATTCCGATGATTCGAGTACCCTTTCCCTGTTGATGGCATCTTTGGTGATGCGACTTTGGGCCATCTGCTTCATTACCCCGAATTCGAAGGTGGAAACAGTACTAGACGTACGAATAAACGTCCTATAAGGTTGGCTCGGCCCACACCAATTATTAGGCTCATCATCTTTGTTTTCTCCCCTCCAATAGGGGTGTCAATCCAGCCCGTTTTTAGATGATAGGCCCAAGCCCGAAAAAAACCCGGTTTTCAGGATATTGGCCCAGCCCGAGGTGA
>JACBKR010002592.1:0-34121 GCA_014218235.1 Colocasia esculenta | reverse complement strand
GTTTGGGGTGAGAAGTTGGACTGCCTTGGAGGAATGTCGACTGCTAAAAGTCAAAGCAGAACTCGACTGCAAAGTCGAATGCAACAGTCGACAGTTAAGTCGAATCGACTTAAAACGTCAAAGTTAGCATTCGACTTAAGCAGTCGAAGTCAGCATTCGACTTGAGCAGTCGAGTTCAGCATTCGACTTTAGCAGTCGAATTCTCAAGGCAGTCAACTTCTCAACCCCAGGACAGGCGACTTACGTGAATCTAAGAGAGGGGCAGTTTTATCCTTGTAAATCTCGATTATGACGCCCTAACCTCCCAGTATATATATAGTAGGGCCATCTCTCCTGTATGTGTGTTGGATGATTGTTCCTGATGTATAGTATTGGAACTGCTGCTGTGGCCATGGACGTAGGAAGGCTTTGCCTCCGAACCACGTAAAAATCTGGTGTTTCGTGTTGTCTCTCCCTTCTTCCCTTCAATCTCTTCTCCAAACTCTACGTGTGAGTTGAGTAAGAGAGGGATGCCGATCGGGGCGACGATTCCCCAACACATAGAGGGTGGATGTAGGGCGAACACCCAAGAGAGCCACCACCGGAGGTGGAAGCCTCCAGTCGGCAGTGTTTGATAACGCGACGGCCCGCCCTATCGCGACAGGGTCAGTCGTGACGGGTTGGGGTAGCAAAACTGTCGCGACAGTCATGGGCCATCGCGACAAGGTCGTGGCCCACCTAAGCATCGCGGTAAGGTCGCAAACCAATGGGTTGATGTGACCTCCGCTGAGAGCTATCCAAACTGCAAGATTTCACTGACCGGTTGCTTCTTCTTGTGTTTGCAGGGCGAGATGAGGGCCAGGGTCTCCTAGTTGCTCGTGATTGCTGTGTATCTAGCGCTTCGCGGCTTCTAGAGGGATAGGCTAGATGAGATGGAGTTTGTGGAGGTCCTCTATATGGAGAGGATAAGAGTGATGATGCTCCCTTGACCCAAGCATTGAGGAGCAGGTGGGACGCGGAATGTTCCCATGGTGTCATTTGATCCCAGACCTTGAGGACGTAGGTAAGATCACCGTGCTGAGAGTATACAGCCCCCCGATTAGTGGATTCACCTACCGGTGCAGCAGAGAGATTGCCCAGAGACTCCTAGGGCTGGCTGTCGGGCATAGGTCTTCCTTAGTTCCTAGGGTAGACCTACAAGAGAGCCTAGGGCTGATCCAAATAGGTAGGGAGGTAAGGGAGACTACAAATGAGCAGCTAGATCAGCTAGTGAGAGGGTGTACGAAGACCCTAGCTAGTGAGCCTGGCACTCAGGTGAACTTGGACCTACGTTGCTTTCTCACATTCTTCCTTGGTAGACTGGTTGTTTGCCACGAGGGGTGACACGGTCCAGTACCGCTTTCTGCCACTGTTGGAGGACCTAGACTGGGTAGGGGATTATGCTTGGGGTGCTGCCCTTTTGGCGCACCAGTTTGATAGTCTAGGGTCCTCTAACTAGCAGACGGTGATCAGGGGGTTCTTCCCCTTCCTTCAGGTACTTCAGTACCTTTCTCTTGTCTCATTCATGTATTTCAATTTTTCAAATGTGTGATCTGACCATGTGTTTCTTCTTTTGTAGGTTTGGACCTACCTTCACTTCCCAGGCCTAGGGCGGGGGACTTTGGAGCGTCTGGGTCTTGTGCCCCTAGTGAGGCGCTAGGTGCCAGGCCGAGACACGCACCCCTTGGAGGAGCAGCTGGCGGCCATCTAGGATGTAAGGCCCCAAAATTTTGTGCATTTAATATTGTTTAATTGGTGCATGTTAAGAATACTTACTCACTTATGTGCATGAGTATAATATATGTTATTCTTGTGAGTGTATATTATATTTATTATTATGTCCATTGTGTATTTAAATAATATAGGTATATGGTGTAATTATTGTTATATATCTTGTAAATACACACAAGGTATTATGTACATGTAATATATATTTAAATGTGTTGCATTATCAATTGTTGAAGTACATGGTATTTTTATTTAAATTCTATGCATATGGCATGTAATTATGTTGTGTGCATGTATATATTATATGTATGTTTAACCTTATGCATGTAATATCTACTTATTTTCGTACCCATTAAACTGTTTATGATGTATGGTACATCTTTGTGGATGTACATTTGTTTTCTGGACGAAATGCAGATTGGAGGCAACATTCATGTCACTGACTGCATGCCCTCGGAACTTGGCATCCAAATCGATGGACGCCAATCACCCTATGGCGGCACCAGATGTGGACGCCTAATTCTCCAACTGTGTGCGTTTTCAGATTTGAAAACGGTAGCGGTTTTGCCGGTTCTTGTTTAGGAAACGTTCCCAATGGAAGGAAACCTACCCCTAATGCATACCCGACCTTAGGTTCTATAAAGCACCCATCCTCCAGTCGGATTACACCTTTTTGACTGTTGTCCAAAAACCTGAGAAAACTTGTGCGAACCAAAGACTTTGAGAGCTTAGATCCGTCGACCTGGTGCGGTTCTTGGCAATCTTCATCGACCGGGAGACTCCCTGAAGCCTGACTCCGGCGTGCTTCATCCATCAACATAGAGCCGGATCGAGGGGAGATTTGAGGACCTTCTTGGCACTGGCCGAGGAGGGCTTCTCCGACCAAATCGTTCCTTATTTGATTATCTGTAGGAAAGTAGCTTAAGGGTTCACGCCATAGACCTATCCTCTAGGTTTTTATCATTTTTCTGGATTTTCCTCGTGTCCTAAACACCCAAGATTTCCATTTTTATGTGTTTCGGTCTGCACGGTGTGTAGACAAGATATAGACGGCCACCCTACTGCCCTCTATATCTTGGGTAAACGGCAATGGATCATGTCGTTTACACTGTAGGCGTCCAGACCCTGGACGCTGAGTTCTCCGATTTTTCCCAGAAAAAGACAAGACTGCATATGATGTGATTTTTAGGAAAATTTGTGAATGCAATGCATGTGCTTAGATTTTAGTCATATCTGTTATGTTCAGTAGATCATGCCATAAGATATTAATGAGTTTTCAATGATAACTGGCATTTATAAAAATTGTTGTCATGATAAAATGTACATGATTTGATAGAATTTAATTCAGGATACTTATATAGATGTGTGTTGTGTTCTCAGAAAATTTCCATGAACTCAGTACTATGGTATGCTAGTTTAGAACTGTTAGAAGTCTTAGTTCACTGTCTACCATGTGTAAACTGAATTATCTTTTAAATGGCCTAAAGCCTTTGTTTAATATTAAAAATAGTTTTACTACCCTGAAATTTATGAAAATTTTAAGATATGTTTTATGATACCTATGTACCCTGTGGTAAATTTTCAGTTTGTTCTGATTTCTGTAGAATGAATCATCCTATTAAATTTCATATACTCTATGCTAATTATGAAAAATGGTTTTACTATCCTGAAAATTGTGAACAATTACAGATATGTTCTATGTACTATTTGAAATCGTGGTTAAAATCGTACATGATCTGAGTATTGTGCACATTGATATGAATTCTGAAGTCTTTTGTACGTGTATTACAAGTAAATTGTAATTGTGAATGGAGATATGATTAACAGCATAGTTTAGTTATTGTCACTTACTGGTTATGACTGATTGAGAGTCTAAATGTGATAAGTTATGTTCCATGATTTATGTTTGTGCATGTGCATGGAAAGTGAGGGAACAAGTGATATATGTGTGTATAATGGTTAATGTGACAACATAAACAAATGTGCCCATAAGACACTGCCACCTAGATACATAGAGTTGTACTGTAGTAGTGCACCTACGGAAAAGCTCAAACATATTATGTGATATCCTGGACAAGGGGCTTGTTAAAATTGTGATACCCTAGACAAGGGGCCGGCTTGTTAAAATTGTGATACCTTGGACAAGGGGCTTGTTAAAATTGTGATACCCTAGGCAAGGGGCTTGTGAAATCTTGGAGGTGGAAAAGTCCACTGGTAATGGTGGGAAGGCCTTTCCCCAGTTTCTGTAGGAACCAGACTTGATTACTATGCTTAGTGCTTTTGTATGGTGATTAAGTACATGAATGTGAATGTGTATGTGCTACATGATCATCTAGTGGTTGTTTGGGCTATGTCTTGGCATTGTGTAAAATAAATGGACATAAGTAATGTGAACAATGACATGTGATTGTGGCACAAGGTATGTGCAAAATATATGTGAACGTGGCACATGTTATGTGCAAAGTGAAGTGATAAGAAATGTGGTGAATATGGAAATGAAAACGATGGGAAATCACGTGTAAATGAAAGTGATGGGTGTGAAAGTAAGTGCATGTGTGTATGTCATGAGGAAATAATGTGCGTGTTATTTTGAATTAGATTAATTGTGATTACACGTTTAATATCATGTTGTGTAGTTTAATGTGATCCATTGCAAGTGTCATGTAAATGTGATAAACTTTCTATAAAAACAACATGCTAAGTGTAGAGTAAAGTGTTATATGTGCATGTGAAGTGAGATAGAGATCATGCTAGGGGTGTTACCTATCTTGTACATGCTTCCATGATTAGTTTATGGAACTGCACAATGATTTAAATAAAGTATGAAAACATGTGATTGTATGTTTGAACTCATGTAAATGATACCATGTTAATAGAATAATGTTTAGATTATTGTTTTACATGTGTTTAGATTGGTTGTTTAATATGCTTCCATGTTAATTCATTTATGTTACAGCATGAGCATGTAAGACTTTAATTGCTGAAATTTAATAGTATTAAATGGTTAGAAAGCATGTGTGATAGGTATATAGTATGAATTTTAATTTACTTGCTGAGTCTATTGTGTAGACTCACCCTTGCTAAACATTTCAGGAAGTTTAGAAGCCGAGGAGATAGCAAGTTCCGACGAGGAGCGTGAAGAACATTGAAGACTTGTAATTTATTTTCCAGTATGTAATTTGAAATTTGAACTTGGACAAGTAATGGGAACTGGCTTCATTATAATGTTTATTATGTTATGTCTTTTTTTTTTCTTGGACTATATGGACTGTGAATGTGGTTGATAAAGTGATGGAATAAGAAATTGTTTACTTTCCGTTGCAATAGTGTTCTCTATTTATCTATATCTCAACCCATTTGTTACATGTTGTGGTTTTCTCCCCTGTAGCGGCTTGCTCTCATTTGATGTCGGTGGTATAACTGTACCGGGTGGAAGTGGGTTGTTACAGAGATGGTATCAGAGCCCAGGGCTGAGATTATACATGAATAGCCATCAACTAAATCACATCTCTAAGTCTTGTAGTGGATAGACAGATCCAAGGAATAATTAAGATAGGATTAGAAAAGTGATAAGATGAATGCATGATTAAATGTTAGGTATAGTGATAAATGGAGTCTGACTTGGTGTCTATTTTGCAGACTATGGCTGGAAGGGCCTGACGTTCGAGTATGGCTGTTCAGGATGAGGATCCAAGGGGGACTGCAAATGAGCAGCAGGGAGTGCCAGCACCTCAGGGACCACCTGTGCCACCCCCGCCACCGTTGTGTTCGTCATCACTACATTCATGCAAGGATTGGCGGAGTGATGGTGCACGCAGAGAGCAGCATGCAAGCAGCTCTTCAGACTCAGCTAGAGGCTCAAGTTCTGGCACCAGCTCAGCGAGACCGTGGTATAGGAGGAGTATCGATCATGGAGAGGTTTTGGAGGATGGTTCCACCCTCTTTTAAGGGGGATAGAGAGCCATTGGTTGCGGAGAGTTGGCTTAGAGAGATCGAGAAGATATTCAGAGCTATCAGGTGTGCATAGGATGACAAGGTTAGTCTGGCGACATACATGCTTCAGGAGCGAGCGGATGTGTGGTGGTCTTCCGTTCTTCACACGCAGTTTGAGGGAGTGGAGCTAGAGGTGACCTGGGAAGAGTTCGTGAGGTTTTTTGTGACCAAGTATGTCCCGAGCACATTCAGGATAAAATGGAGTAGGAATTCTTGACGTTGACTCAGGGCTTGATGTCAGTTATGGAGTATGAGGATAGATTCGCGGAGTTATCGAGGTATGCACTACACATAGTTGCTGATGACAGGCGCAAGGCAAAGAAGTTTGTCATGGGGCTTAGACCATCATTGAGAGCCAGACTGGTGGCATTTGACCATAGGACCATGAAGCGGCTCTTAGCACGGCGTGCAGGCAAGAGAGTGAGATGGAGTTGTATCTGGCGGAGAAGAAGGCTCGGTTGAAGAGGTTTCCAGAACCATTCAGCGGCAGAAGAGGAAGATGAAGAAGCTCATGGAAGGTCAGCAATCAGCCATAGTACCAGTAGAGTAAGCATTGCAGTCAGTAGCTCTTGCAGGCAGCGAGAAACCCGTGTGTGTGCACTGCGGCAAGTGTCATGGCGGAGATGTGTGTTGGACGAGGTCGGGAAGATGTCTCAAGTGTGGTAGCAAGGATCATCAGATTAGAGAGTGCCTGATTAGAGGAAGAATTCATCCCCCGAGATGTGCTAGCAGCAAGACTTCAAGCACGGTCTGAGAGTATGTGTTGACTTGAGGCGACACCGACGATTTCACCAAGTACATGATCCAATCCTTGAGGACGAAGATCTTTTTAAGGGGGAGACAGTGTAAGGGCCCCGAAAATTTTGTGCATTTAATATTGTTTAATTGGTGGATGATAAAAATACTTACTCACTTATGTGCATGAGTATAATATATGTTATTCTTGTGAGTGTATATTATATATATTATTATGTGCAATGTGTATTTAAATAATATAGTGTATATGGTATGTAATTATTTTTATATATCATGTAAGTACAGACAAGGTATTATGTGCATGTAATATATATTTAAATGTGCGTGCATTATCAATTGTTGAAGTACATAGTATTTTTATTTAAATCTACGCATATGGAATGTAATTATGTTGTGTGCATGTATATATATATATATATGTATGTTTAACCTTGTGCATGTAATATCTACTTATTTTCGTACCCATTAACTGTTTATGATGTATTGGTACATCTATGTGGAGGTACATTTGTTTTCTAGCCGAAATGCAGATTGGCGGCAACATTCATGCCGCTGACTGCATCCCTGGGAAGTTGGCGTCCAGATCGATGGACGCCAATCACCCTGTTGGCGGCACCAGATGTGGATGCCTAATTCTAGCTGTGTGCATTTTTAGATCTGAAAATGGTAGCGATTTTGCCAGGTTCTTGTTTGGAAACCTTCCAACGGAAGGATAACCTACCCTTAATGCGTACCCGATCCTTAGGTTCTATAAAGCACCCATCCTCCGGCCGGATTAGACATTTTTGACTGTTGTCCAAAAACCCTGGAAAACCTGTGCGAACCAGAGACTTGAGAGCTTAGATCCGTCGACCTAGTGCGGTTCTTGGCAATCTTCATCGACCGGGAGACTCGCTGATCATCGAGGAAGGCTTCCCCAATTCTGGGTGCTTCATCCATCAACATAGAGCCAGATCGAGGGGAGATGTGAGGACCTTCTTGGCACTGGCCGAGGAGGGCTTCTCCAACCAAATCGTTCCTTATTTGATTTATCTGCAAGCAAGTAGCTTGAGGGTTCAAGCCATAGACCTATCCTCAAGGTTTTTATCATTTTTCCAGATTTTCCTCGTGTCCTGGACCCCCAAGATTTCCATTTTTATGTGTTTCGGTCTGCACAGTGTGCAGACAAGATATAGACGGCCACCCTACTGTCGTTTATATATTGGGTAAACGACAATGGATCATGTCTTTTACACTGTAGGCATCCAGACCTTGGATGCTGAGTTCTCTGGTTTTTCCCAGAACAGGACGAGACTGCATATGATGTGATTTTTTGAAAAATTTGTGAATACAATGCATGTGCTTAGATATTTTAGTCTTGTCTATTATGTTCAGTAGATCATGCCATAAGATATTGATGATTTTTCAATGAATTGGCATTTATAAAAATTGTTGTCAAGATAAAATGTACATGATTTGATAGAATTTAATTCAGAATATTATATCTGATGTGTGTTGTGTTCTCAAAAAAATTCCATGAACTCAGTACTACGGTATGCCTGGTTCAGACCTTTTAGAAGTCTTAGTTCACTGTCTACCATGTGTAAACTGAATTATCTTTTAAATGGCCTGAAGACTTTGTTTAATATTAAAAATAGTTTTACTTCCCAGAAATTTATGAAAATTTTACGATATGTTTTATAGTACCTATGTACCCTGTGGTTAAATTTACAGTCTGTTCTGATTTCTGTAGAATGAATCATCCTGTTAAATTTCATGTAATCTATGCTAATTATTAAACTAGTTATTGTCCTGAAAATTGTGAAGAATTACAGATATGTTCTATGTGCTATATTGAAATTGTGTTTAAAATCTTATATGATTCTGGGTACTGTGCACATTGATGTGAATTTATGAAGTCTTTTGTACGTGTATAAGAGTAAATTGTAATTATGAATGGGATAAGATTAACACATGGTTAGTTGCTGTCACTTACTGGGTATGATTGATTTGAGAGTCTAAATGTGATAAGTTATGTTCCATGATTTATGTGTGTGTATGTTCATGGAAAGTGAGGGAACAAGTGATATAGTGTGTATAATGGTTAATGTGACAACATAAAACAATGTGCCCATAAGACACTGCCACCCTAGATACTTAGAGCTATACTGTAGTAGTGCACCTACAGAAAAGCTCAAACATATTATGTGATACCCTGGACAAGGGCTTGTTAAAATTGAAATACCCTGGACAAGGGGCTTGTTAAAATTGTGATACTCTAGGCAAGGGACTTGTGAAATCCTGGAGGTGGACAAGTTCTACTAGTAATGGTGGAGGGCTTTCCCCAGTTTCTGCAGGAACCCAGACTTGATTACTATGGAGTGCTTAAGTATGTTGATTAAGTACATGAATATGAATGTGTATGTGCTACATGATCGTCTAAGTGATGGTTTGGGCTATGTCTTGGCATGTGTAAAATAAAGAACATAAGTATAATGTGAAAAATGACATGTGATTGGGGCATACGGTATGTGCAAAATATATGTGAACGTGGCACATGTTACGTGCAAAGTGACTGCATGCCCTGGGAAGTTGGCATCCAGATCGATGGATGCCAATAACCCTGTTGGCGGCACCAGATGTGGATGCCTAATTCTCCAGCTGTGTGCGTTTTTAGCTCTGAAAATGGTAGCGGTTTGCCGGGTTCTTGTTTAGGAAACCTTCCCAACGAAAGGATAACCTACCCCTAATGCGTACCCAACCCTTAGGTTCTATAAAGCACCCATCCTCCAATTGGATTAGACCTTTTTTACTGTTGTCAAAAAACCATAGAAAACCTATGCGAACCAGAGACTTTGAGAGCTTAGATCCGTCGACTTGGTGCGGTTCATGGCAATCTTCATGGACCGGGAGACTCGCTGATCATCGAGGAAGGCTTCCCCATTCCGGCGTGCTTCATCCATCAACATAGAGCCGGATCGAGGGGAGATTTGAGGACCTTCTTGGCACTGGCCGAGGAGGGCTTCTCCAACCAAATCATTCCTTATTTGATTTATCTGCAGGCAAGTAGCTTAATGGTTCAAGCCATAGGCATATCCTCTAGGTTTTTATCATTTTTCTGGATTTCCTCATGTCTTGGACCCCCAAGATTTTCATTTTTATGTGTTTCGGTGCACGGTGTGCAGACAAGATATAGACGGCAACCCTACTGCTGTCTATATCATGGGTAAATGGCAATGGATCATGCCGTTTACAATGTAGGCGTCCAGACCCTGGACGCTAAGTTCTCTGGTTTTTCCCAGAACAAGACGAGACTGCATATGATGTGATTTTTCGAAAAATTTGTGAATGCAATGCATGTGCTTAGATATTTAGTCCTGCATGTTATGTTCAGTAGATCATGCCATAAGATTGATGATTTTTGAATGATAATTGGCATTTATAAAAATTGTTGTCATGATAAAATGTACATGATTTGATAGAATTTAATTCAGGATAATTATATCTGATGTGTGTTGTGTTCTTAGAAAATTTCCATGAACTCAGTACAATGGTATGCCTGGTTCAAACCTGTTAGAAGTCCTAGTTCACTGTCTACCATGTGTAAACTGAATTATCTTGTAAATGGCCTGAAGACTTTGTTTAATATTAAAATTAGTTTTACTGCCCAGAAATTTATGAAAATTTTACAATATGTTTTGTGATACCTATGTACCCTATGGTTAAAGTTTTAGTCTGTTCTGATTTCTGTAGAATGAATCATCCTGTTAATTTCATGTAACTATGCTAATTATTAAAAAATGGTTTTACTGTCCTGAAAATTGTGAAAAATTAAAGATATGTTCTATGTGCTATATTGAAACCGTGGTTAAAATCTTATATGATTCTGGGTACTGTGCACATTGATATGAATTATGAAGTCTTTTGTACGTGTATTAAGAGTAAATTGTAATTATGAATGGAGATAAGATTAACAGCATGGTTAGTTACTGTCACTTACTGGTTATGACTAATTGAGAGTCTGAATATGATAAGTTATGTTCCATGATTTATGTGTGTGCATGTGCATGGAAAGTGAGGGAACAAGTGATATATGTGTGTATAATGGATAATGTGACAACATAAACAAATGTGCCCATAAGACACTGCCACCCTAGATACTTAGAGTTGTACTGTAGTAGTTCACCTATGGAAAAGCTCAAACATATTATGTGATACCTTGGACAAGGGGCTTGTTAAATTTGTGATACCCTGGACAAGGGGCTTGTTAAATTTGTGATACCCTGGACAAGGGGCTTGTTAAAATTGTGATACCCTAGGCAAGGGGCTTGTGAAATCTTGGAGGTGGACAAGTTCCACTGATAATGGTGGGAAGGGCTTTCCCCGGTTTTTGCAGGAACCAAGACTTCATTACTATGCTTAGTGCTTATGTATGGTGATTAAGTACATGAATGTGAATGTGTATGTGCTACATGATCGTCTAAGTGGTGGTTTGGGCTGTGTCTCAGCATTGTGTAAAATAAATGAACATAAGTATAATGTAAAAATGACATGTGATTATGGCACAAGGTATGTGCAAAATATATGTGAACTTGGAAATGTTATGTGCAATGTAAAGTGATAAGAAATGTGTGAATATGGAAATGAAAACGATGGGAAATCACATGTAAATGAAAGTGTGATGGTGTGAAAGTAAGTGCATGTGTGTATGTCATAAGGAAATAATGCGCGTGTTATTATGAATTAGATTAATGTGATTACAAGTTTAATATCATGTTGTGTAGTTTAATGTGATCCATTGCAAGTGTCATGTAAATGTGATAAACTTTCTATAAAAACAGCAAGCTAAGTGTAGGGTAATGTGTTATATGTGCATGTGAAGTGAGATAGAGATCATGCTAGGGGTGCTACCTATCTTGTACATGCTTCCATGATTAAGTTTATGGAACTGCGCAATGATTTAAATAAAGTATGAAAACATGTGATTCTATGTTTGAACTCATGTAAATGATACCATCTTAATAGTAATAATGTTTAGATTATTGTTTTACATGTGTTTAGATTAGTTGTTTAATACGCTTCCATGTTAATCATTTATTTTATAGCATGAGCATGTAAGACTTTCATTTCTGAAATTTAATAGTGTTAAATGGCTAGAAGCATGTGTGATAGGTATATAGTTTGAATTTTAAGTTACTTGCTGAGTCTATTGTGTAGACTCACCCTTGCTAAACATTTCAGGAAGTTTTGAAGCCGAGGAGATAGCAAGATCCGATGAGGAGCATGAAGAACAATTGAAGACTTGTAATTATTTCTAGTATGTAATTTAAAATTTGAACATGGATATGTAATTGGAACTGGCAACATGTTAATGTTTATTATGTTATGTCGTTTTCTTGCTTGGACTATATGGACTGTGGAATGTGTTGATAAAGTTGATGGAATAAAAAATTGTTTACTTTCGTTGCAATGCAATGTGTCTCTATTTATGTATATCTCAGCCCATTTGTTACTTGTTGGGGTTTTTCCCCTGTAGCGGCTTGCTCTCATCCGATGTGGGTTGATGTAACCATACCGGTGGAAGTAGTCGTTACACAAGATGCGATTGACGTCTACCCTCAGCTAGATGTACGTACAATCCCTTTTAGTTTTCAGCTCATTTTCTTAAATGCTTGAACACTGACAAGATATGCTATGTGTTGTGCAGGTGGTGTGGTAGCCATACCTAGAGAAGGAGACGAGGGACAACCCTGGTTGGAGTAGACCCGCCCTACTTTGGTAGGGTGACATGGGTTCATGCTCTCAACTTGGTGCTTCCTTTGCATCTTCAGCTGACCCAACAGGCACTCGGCCTACGTCAAAGTGCTGTGGAGTTTCCTAGCCATGGCAGAAAACCTAGGCCTAGCGGAGCTTCTAGGGACTTCACGATAACGACTAGCGCGAGAGGGCTTGGGAGCATCGAGGGCGTTGGTTATGTCCAATGCGCAAATGGATGAAGCGTACCTGTAATACTTCACCTTGAAGTATGGGGCAAGGGTCTATAGGGACGCCCGACGACAAGTATACCTCTAGACTCAGACTTTGAAATTCTTCATCTTGAATTGGATCTGACATGATTTGATGTTATGTAGGTAGAAGTGATCGGACAGATTCCTTCACTCCAGGCACTACTGCACTCTGCAGTACAGGACCTTGACATTGCTAGGAGAGAGGCCGACCAGCATACAATACCTACTCAAACTTCGGTAAAATACCAGTTTCTTTTAACTAAAAAATGTTGCAAGTGTTTCATGTGCACTGTGCGGAGTTGGCGAGGTTGAGGACATCACAGGTAGGTGCGTCCTCATCTCAGGCAACGGTGAGGGATGACTCCCAGTCGGACCTCCCGATCAGCTGGCGGGTGCCCTGAGGAGGGTAGAGAAGGCAAAGGCAGAGGCAGCATTGGAGGAGGGGGTAGTATTATTCAAACCTGATCATTTTCAATTAGAGGTTGTATGCTGACATACTTTGATGCAGGTTGCAGAGCTAAGGACCACCATTGGCCAGACGAGCCACTGGCGCGAGCAGGCTGACACGACGGTGGTAGCGACCGTCAGTGGCACCTCCAGTAGAGACGGCAGCAACAGAGACAGCCCGGTGGCGCCTCCAGCGGATGGCGGTGACGCAAGTGGGGGAAGTATCGAGGAGTTGGCAACACTGCGGGTGCAGGGGTCGTCATGGACAGGCAGAGTTGTCCCGATTGCATGCCGAGACATTTGCGCAGGAGATCCACATCGAAGAGATTCGAAGCGTGGTGAAAGAGATCGGCCAAAGCCAGCAAGAGTAGAAGTGGGAGCGGAGCGAGCGGCACCTCCATAAGGCAGTATCTAGCAGGTTCCTCCAGCCGCCAGAGAACATGGAGGAGGAGGGCACCGGGAGGGTGTGACGAGCGCCCGGAGTGTGAGGGGCGGTGGTGACATGCCACCTCCACCTGAGAGGCACGAGGGATCTGGAGAGAGTGGTGGTGGACACTAAGGAGTTTGTGAGCCACCTCCTCCTTATCTTGTACATGATGTTTATATTTAGTGGATCTTTTACTTTGTGCCAATGTTTGAAATATGTTGAATGGATTGTGATTGGCACGAGTGGGAAATGAGATCCGAGAGAGAGAGAGAACTAGTACATTGTTGTGCTGCTCAAAACATCTTGTCCCTACACACTTAACAATAAGTTAGATCTGCTCTTTGGCTTAGCCTTTTGCATTAAACAAGGATTGACTTTAACTTCATGATAGTCAAGGGGCTGAGCCATATTAAATAGGTAAAATAGAAAGTAACAATACATGCTAAAAAATGATATGTAGACCTAATTTTTTGAAATTTGAATTTTTCATATTTTTTTATTTTTTTAGATTTTATATTTTTGGAATTTTCTATTTTTTTAATTTTTGGATTTTTTTTAACTTTCTATTTTTTTTATTTTTGGACTTTCTTTGCTTTTTTTTGGATTTTTAACTTCTATTTTTTCCTGATTTTTTGATTTTTTTGGATTTTTGAATTTTCTACAGCGCACCACCTACATTTAGTGATTAGCTATGAGCCTCATCTCCCTTTCCTTGTTGTCAGACATCCCCTATGTGCAGTATGCATTTGTTCTTAGCCACCCTTTGGTTGATTGCCCCTAGTTATTAATGTTCCTATACAGAGCAGGTGGGGAGCATTTCGACCATGTGAGGGTGGGAAGACATAGGGAGTAAGACTTAGCGCTGGTTCTCGGGATGCTGGTTCGTTGACTTGTTAGGGTGTATCTCATGTGGATTCTGTCTGTTGTCCAGAGGCTTTGTGGTCATTGATTTTGTTTGGGGCATGCGTATGATCGGGCTCAAGGGCATCCCTGGGAACTGTACCACCACTCTTTGCCATGCCCCTATTCTTCATTTTGACTCATTTTGCTTTTCTATATTTTCGTCATTTCTTTTGGTCACAATTTTAATTGATCGTCTCTATTTGAGATTTCATTCACACATGGTCTACCCCCCTCTTTGTCTTCAAACCAGCCATCCTTTTGCCCCTACTCCCGTCTGAGTAAGAGGAGAATAGACCTTTACATTCCCTACACAAGGGCTAAGCAGGAACACATTTGTCTAAGGGACTTCAGCCGTGGGTTTCCGTGTCATGTGTGTTGACTGAACATAGGAGTTATTTGACAGTCATAAAGGGTAAGAGACTCAAGACTAGTAGAACTCCTTGTAAGTAGTGCCGCTATAGAAAATTCCTTTATTAAGGGTAGAATATTTTAAGATACAAACCATTCCACAAGTGAGAGATCTCCTCACCATCGACATTCACTAGCCTATAAGCATTCCCAGGGTACAATTCTTTGGCGACATATGGACCTTCCCAATTAGCTTGCAATTTGGACATAGGACCTCCAGGTTTTATGAAAATTCATTTCAAAACTATGTATCCTTCTTGAAATTTGTGTTCAATCACTTTTTTTTGAAAAGGTCTTGAGAGCCAATTTTGATATGAAGCACATGATCGGCTGCGGTAAGAGTTCCAACTGTGTAAGTAACGCCTCTCAACGTTCATCGAGATTAAGTTCTTTGTCTAGTTGTATCCTTAGAGAAAGAATGAGTATCTCATATGAAACTACCACCTCCATCCCATAAGAAAGCGAAAAGGGAGTTTGTCCCATGGGTGTGCGGACGGAGGTACGGTAGGCCTAGAGAGCCTCAATCAGTTTCTCAGGCCAATCAACGAATTTGTGAGACTCACAAGTTTTCTTTAAAATTTTCAAAAGTGTTTTATTGTGGCTTCGGCTTAACCGTTGCCCTATGGATAGTACAGAGATGAATGATGCAGAGAAATGTTGAATTTCTTACACAAGTCCTGAAGCTCTTGGGATATGAACTAGGTCCATTGTCAGTGATGATGCTGCTTGGCACTCTGAACTGTGAGATGATGTTCTTCATGATGAATTGGCACACGGTTGAACATTTGATTTCCGCAAATGCTTCAGCTTCAGCGCACTTGGTGAAATACTCAATAGCAGTGAGGATAATGATTTCTATTTGATTATTTGATTTGAACATTAGGATCACCAGGGGTCCAATGATATCAAAGGCCCACATGGAGAAAGGCCAAGGAGAAGAAAGTGGATGTAGCGAGAAAGATACAGCATGGATCTTGTCAGGATGGAGCTGGCACTTGACACACCTATGAACGTAGATGGCACAGTCTTCTTCTAAGGTTGCCTAGTAATAGCCCTATCTAAGGATCTTCTTAGCTAGCATCTCGTTATTCACATGTCCTCCACACTCTATAGCATGGGATCCTTCCACTACATTCCAAGCTTCTTTGTCAGGCAATCATCTAAGGAGGATTCCGTTTAGGGCGCATCTGTACAACACTTCACCAATGATGGTATACCTTAGCGCTGCCCTACGGATGGCTCTCCTATCTTCAGATTCTGTTTCTTATGGGAAGGTATCGTCCTTGCAGTATTGCTCAAATTCATGGTACCATGGTCTTTCTTCTTCCATTATTTCTCCTAACTCCGTAAGCATCACTTCCTTCGCTTCATTTCTCTCTCCCTTCACAATTGAATTCCTGAGTTTGTGGAACCAAGGATCCTGGTGGATGGTGCTTCTAACCTCTGGACAATGATAGTTTCAACACTCTGGCTGAGAGGGAAGGAGAGGGATGAAGCTAAGGACGCCAAGGCATCGGCCAAGATATTCTGAGAGCGAGGAGTGTGAATATAGATGAGTTGCTGAATGGCTTAGCTAAGAGTATGACTAAATCTTGGTAGGCTTGAGTTTAGGGTCACGAGTGTCGTAAGTAGAAATGACCTACTGAAGAACGAGCTGAGAATGACCACAAAGGTGATATTGAACTGAGATAGGAAGCTCTGCCAGCATGCCAATCTATCGACGAGGACTGGCTTCTCTAGGAGGTATCTGATGGGATCCATCCTAGAAATCAAACTCACCTAATGAGCTAGAAAGTAGTGCTTCATTTTTTGCACTACCCACACTAGTGCTCCACATGTTTTCTCCATATCGGTGAGCTTGAGCTCGGCTGGATTGAATAACCTAGATAGGCAATATACTGCCCTTTCTTTGCAGTTTCATCATGCTGTGCAAGGACAACTCCTAGGGAGTCCTCAATAGTTGACAGATCTAGTATCAAGGGTTTTCCGGGGATAGGAGCCTGCAGTACTGGTTGTAGGATCGAATAGGTGGATGGATCTGATCTATAAGGGGGGTTTGAATAGATCTAATCATCAATTAATGCGGAAGTTTAAGCATTTAAAAATTACTTCAAATTAAGATATCTATTCACATAAAACCCCACTGAACAGATGTAATCTGTGTGATTAGTGTGTGTGAGCAAATCAATTAGTAGTGTGAACGAAATCCCTACGCATGCATCTAGCGCAACAAAGTCAAACCACAATTCAAACCACTGCACATAGGATTTTTAGGTGGTTCAGAAATCACCTCCAGTGACTCCTACGTCCACCCCTCACACAGTGAGGCCACACTACTCAAAACCTTGAGTACAACACACACTGAAGCACAACGACTCCAAAACACCATTGAGCATGACAACTCAAGACACAACCGGAGTACGACGACTCCAAACACTTTGAGTACGATGACTCAAAGAAAACTTAGGAGATAGACACAACGACCTACTCCATAAACCACTTGTGAGTACGACGACTCACAAGCACCAGAGCACAACGGCTCCAACCCAAAGCACTACGGCTCTAAACCAGAGTACAAAGTACTCAAACCTCTGGATCACAATAGATCCAAGTTCTGCTAGAACAAGTACACTTAGAGAATAGATCCTCTAGCACGATCTATCTCAGTACAAGATAAAATGGAAAGACAAATAGAATGGGCGATCTATGTAGACCACATACACAGATCCCTGAGGAAATTGACACTCAAATCAAACACAGACTCGGCTGGATCTCCTTCTGGATCAGCACTGCTGCAACCACAAGCTCCTCCCCTTCTTCTCCTTCTTCTTCCCCTTGGCGATGCTCTGCAGCTCCCCTTCTTGACGCAGACTCCCTTTTTCCCTTTCTGCAGCCGCCACACCCTTTTCTGGAGATCTCTCGTCTCTCTTTGCGTGGGATACCTTTGGAGTACAAGAAACATGGGTATTTATAGCCCCATATGTCCATGTGGTGCCTTGGGGTGCATGGGCACGAAAATCTAGGTCAAATCCCTTGATTCCCAAGCAGCCATGTGTCCAGAAGAATTCACGTTTTTGAGTTTCAGTCGAAGTGTGTCGACACCACAGGCTTCAACTATTCTGACTGCTTCCTGGGACAATCATCTATTGTCGACACACAAGTGGACTATGTCGACACCACTGGTTGACTCCCACTGCAGCAGTCGAATGCTGTAGTTGAATGCTGAAGTCGAATGCTAAATTCGACTGCTACAGTCGAATGGTAAATTTGACTGCTAACTTCGACTTCAGTATTCGACTGCTACAATCGAATGCTAAATTCGACTGCTAACCTCAGAACAGGCTTCTGGGATAGTGAACTAGTGTCGACACACAGGTGGACTGTGTCGACACCACTGTGACAAATTTGTGTAAACCTGAAAATATAAATTGTAAACCATTAATACAAGATATTATCATTAAAATGTGAGATATTAAACATCAAAAACATGTTGTTTAAGCATTGTTGTGATATGTATAAAATGTATAACATGTTCAATTAGTCATCATCAAAATCAACATATGAGTGATGTTCATTGGTCATCATTAAAACACAACTTTAGGAAATTCAAAACACACTCAACCCAACATTCTCCCCATTTTTGATGATGACAAAATATGTGCACAATCTCCCAATAGCCTGACTTAAATAACCCCTTTTTGAATTTTCTCCCATAAAAAAAATCTTTCTCCCCTTTAAAGAACTTTCTCCCCCTTTTTGACAGCATCAAAAAGATAGATAAGAGAGAGAAACAAAGAGTGGTAGGAGAGCAAGTATTCCAGTTGTGAAAATGAAAGTTAAGAAGAATCAAAATAAGTGAGGCAAAGTGATATTTACATATAAGAGAAATTATTGAGTTTTTAGTATTGTGCAATAACGTCAAATCACAAAGACACACTCAACACAAAGTATAGCAAAATATAATGACCTGAATGTAGTTAAAAAAATGATGTAAATGTGAAGAAAAGTGACCTATATGAGTGAGCAGAAGTATTTAACAAGGATATTAGGAGCTTTAATTTTAACACAATGTAGAATAATAGGTCTAAACTCAGTATACATGAACTTTATTAAGGTCTTAAGCTTTTCCATCCTGTCAATTTGATTTTCTTTCATTTTTAACTGGGAAAGAATACAAGAATAAATTAGTTAAATCTCACTTTTCAGTTCAAGAGATCACATTAATGAGATGCAAGACCTCCTGATTACTCAGTGGTTTAACTTTCATTATCTTATACATAGTTGAAAACTTTGATTTTCACTTTTTGACGTGAAACAGATCACTTTTAGGTGAAATGGCCTGGTTACTCAGTGGTTTAAGAATTTACATTGCTCTATCTATATCCTTCCAGATTATTGTTTATTTTCTTTTGATATTTTACAGGAATATGTTTGCTTTGACCAGAAAAGTCATGACTACGAATTTATAAAAATATTTTTAACATGTGGTAAAAATGAAGCTTAAACATGCACATGTTAAATATTAAAGCCACTCATGTGCCTACAAGTGTTTTGCAAGTCATTTTAAAGACATTCAGTATTAAGATTGCTTAACTTTGAAATGATAATGAACCTTTGAAATTAAACTAATGCACAATGAGTTTAGTTTCAATGTCTTAATTCTCTCATATGAAAATAGCATAATGACTCAAAAATTCTGATGAGTTTGGGGTTCAAGATAGATAAGTAAGGCCAAGGAATGTGACAATGACTCCCCCTTTCATGTATCTCCCCCTTAATATGTGCATGGAATAAAAAAAACTAGCAAACAACTCACACATGATTATGCACACAATTAGCTTTAAGCATAACATGACTTTTTGTACTTGGCGGAGTATTTACTCACGCATAATGATAGTTTCTAAACAAGCATAACTTGTTTTTCCACATGACATCATTTGATATACCAATAAGTCAAAAAAGAAGATATGCACAAGGAGTCATGAGCACAAACAAACAAACATGATTTCAATTGTTATGACATAAATTTCTTGTTAGAAGCAGCATTGAAACACATTTCCCATTGTTCAGATAAAAATTAACCATTTATTTCAATTCAGACAATTTACATTTGAAATGATAAAGAAATTTTACCTGAATAGTCTTCATTTCTTTTTCAAAGATTTTACATGTGTTCTCCAATCATTTCTTGCCTTGCACAGTCAATATCTTGAATCCATTTACAATGTATGGCTGCAAGACTCCTCAGCTTGCTAATCAAGCTAGTTTTAGGACCCACACTTGCTTGAGTCCTGCAATGAAATCAATGTTAGAGTGCAATAAAGATTTCTGAATCTAAAATGATTTTATTTTTGGTATAGATGCATTTCTTTCATTGATAGAACTATGAGCAGAATTAGTTCCAGATTTTCTTTTTGCCTTGCTAAATGCATATGTTTTCATGAAGTTTTCTAATTTTTAGATTTTTAATATAAGCAGAAACAAAATGATTTTGTGCAGCATTTCTATGCCTATACACATTGAATTTCAGAACATTTTCAGTATGAACATGATATTTATTCCTGTATGTATGCGCAAATGCATTAGACTGGAATTTTTGAGCATGAACAACACAATCATTTCTGTACTAACAGTCCCTAGAAATATGACCAATTTTATGGCAATGAAAGCATTGGACTGATTGACATGTTTATTGAAATGTTGATCTCTATTCTAGAAAAATTTGGCTAAATGACCAGGTTTATTACAATTAAAGCAAATGAGATCATTTCTTACCTGGTACTTACCTTGGCATGTATGCATTTGCTGGAATCTCCTTTTCATGTGAGGAGGCTTACCATGAGGAGAAGGAGATACTTTTTGGTGGCTCTTGACATGATGTGAATATTGAACTTTCTTTGGAACACTTCTGAAGTGTGGAAGAGATGAAGTAATCCTGTGTAAATTGTTCTGTTTGTTTCAATTTTCTTGTTTTTCACATAGACAAGATTCTTCTTCTTAGCAGCATTTTGCCATTTTTCTCATTTTGTTTTTGAATATTTTTCTGAACATGAACTTTCACTGATTTTTCATTAGAGATATCAATGTTCTTGTTCGTAGCAGCTTTAACAAATATTACTTTGGTTTTCTTTTCATTTTCCTTATGTTTTACAGAAGCAAGACTTGTGTTTGTAGTATTCTTCAATTCATCTTGAAACTTCTGTTTTTCTGCTTTTAATGCAACAACTTCTTTTTCTGAAATTTGAAGTTTATTTAGCATGACATCAAAACCATTTTTCATCTTGTTCTTTTCATTTTCAAATTGAGCAATTTGTTTTTCCAAATCAGCAATTTTAGTACTTAAATTGCTACAGTCAGTGTCCAATGGTTTGTCATGCAACAAGCATTCAATCTTCCTTTTTAGATGACTATTTTCTTCAACAAGTTGTTTGCATCTTTTATTTATTTGATGATCATAAGCCATGTTAGAAATCTGTTTGTTTAATTGATCATTATCAAGTTTGAAGTTTTCATTGAGATCAATCAATTTTTCATTTTCATCTTTCAAATCAAGATTTTCATATTCCAACTGATCATGCTTTTCTTTCAACTTGGACAACTTGTTATCATAAACTTTGATTTTATCTTTCAAACTTTCTTTTTCAGAATTCAGTTTCTTAACTTCAATTTTCAAATTCTCATTTTCTTGTGAAGGATCTTTATCATTGTTCTAGAGCAATTCAAGTGTACTTTTCAATTTTTCACTTTCTTTGTGGCAATGTTTTAAAGTCTTTTTCAAATCTTTATTTTTAGTGTTCAACTTGCATTAAGATTTTGTATCTTCTCATAGAATTCAATCAATTCAACATAAGACATGCCTTCATCTGCATTAGAATCAGAATTAGAATACATAAATGGATCTGGAATTGATTTACCTAACCTTGTATACCCATTTGAACTCTTGTGTTCTGAAGAGGATGAAGAATGCTCTGAGCTCATGGAATGTGCTGTTAGAGCCAAAGTCTTTTGAATTGTTGATTTTCTGGATTCATTGAAGCTCTTCTTTTCCATTGAGCATTTGTGAATTCTTTTTGCTCCTTTTCTTTGTGCTTCCTCTGAAAAACATGATGAAAATGAGATTGGGGATTTCTATGAAATTATAACAGGAAATTCATACAGATTAAAGAAATTTGCCATTATACCAAAACTCAAAAAACTATTAGATCTAATTACAGTGAATCAATGTAACAAGGAATTAGATCTAACAATTAGAGTGGTTAACCCGCTCTGATACCAATTGTAGGAATCAGAGCGATTAAGCACACATAGACAGATCTCCCAAAAACACAACCGATGAATAGAAAACCTGCTCTGATACCAATTGTAGGATCGAATAGGTGGATGGATCAGATCTAGAAGGGGAGGTTGAATAGATCTAATCACCAATTAATGCGGAAGCTTAAGCAATTTAAAAATTACTTCGAATTAAGATATCTATTCAAATAAAATCACACTGAACAGATGCAATCTATGTGATTAGTGTGTGTGAGCAAATCAATTAGTAGTGTGAACGAAATCCCTATGCATGCATCTAGCGCAATACAAAGTCAAACCACAATTCAAACCACTGCACAGAGGATTTTTAGCACCTCCAGTGACTCCTACGTCCACCCCTCACACAGTGAGGCCACACTACTCAAAACTTGAGCACACACACTGAAGCACGACGACTCCAAAAAACCTTGAGCACGACGACTCAAGACACAACCGGAGTACGACGACTCCAAACCCTTTGAGTACGACGACTCAAAGAAAACTCAAGAGATAGGCACAACGACCTACTCCATAAACCACTTGTGAGTACGACGACTCACAAGCACCAGAGCACAACGGCTCCAACCCAGAGCACTACGGCTCCAAACCAGAGTACAAAGTACTCAAACCTCTGGATCACAATAGATCCAAGTTCTACTAGAACAAGCACACTTAGAGAATAGATCCTCTAGCACGATCTATCTCAGTACAAGATAAAATGGTAAGGACAAATAGAATTGGGCGATCTATGTAGACCACATACACAGATCCCCGAGGGAAATTGACACTAAAATCAAACACAGACTCGACTGGATCTCCTTCTGGATCAGCACTGCTGCAACCACGAGCTTCTCCCCTTCTTCTCCTTCTTCTTCCCCTTGGCGGTGCTCTACTGCTTCCCTTCTGGACGCAGACTCCTTTTTCCCTTTCTGCAGCCGCCACACCCTTTTCTGGAGATCTCTCGTCTCTCTTTGCATGGGATGCCTTTGAAGTACAAGAAACATGGGTATTTATAGCCCCATATGTCCATGTGGTGCCTTGGGGTGCATGGGCATGGAAATCTAGGTCAAATCCCTTGATTCCAAGGCCCATGCACCCCATGTGGTGCCTTCGGGTGCATGGGCCTTGGGGTGCATGTCCAGAAAAATTCACGTTTTTGAGTTTCAGTCGAAGTGTGTCGACACCATAGGACACTGTGTCGACATCACAGGCTTCAACTGTTCTGACTGCTTCCTGGGACAGTCATCTAGTGTCGACACACAGGTGGACTGTGTCGACACCACTGGTGACTCCCACTGCAGTAGTCGAATGTTGTAGTTGAATGCTAAAGTCGAATGCTAAATTCGACTGCTACAATCGAATGGTAAATTTGACTACTAACTTCGACTTCAGTATTCGACTGCTACAGTCGAATGCTAAATTCAACTGCTAACTTTAGAACAGGCTTCTGGGACAGTGAACTAGTGTCAACACACAGGTGGACTATGTCGACACCACTATGACAAATTTGTATAAACCTAAAAATATAAATTGTAAACAATTAATACAAGATATTATCATTAAAATGTGAGATATTAAACATCAAAAACATGTTGTTTAAGCATTGTTGTGATATGTATAAAATAGATAACATGTTCAATTAGTCATCATCAAAATCAAGATATGAGTGATGTTCATTGGTCATCATTAAAACACAACTTTAGGAAATTCCAAAACACACTCAACCCAACACTGGTGGATTCATTAGATAACTCTTGACTTTATCGAAGGCTTCTTGGCATTTAGTATTCCATTCAAATTTTACTACTTTCAATAGTTCATAGAAGGGATGACATCTTTGAGAATGTTGAGAAATAAATCTCCTAATGAACTGTAGTCGACCGATCAATCCTCGAAGTTTGAATATGTTCTTAGGAGGAGGCATCTCACCAATCGCCTTGGCCTTGTTTGAGTCTATTTGAATCCCCCGTTTACTAACTATAAACCCTAAAAGCTTGCCCGAGGAAACCCAAAATATGCACTTCTTCGGATTCATCTTCAATTGATATTCTCGTATGCATTGAAACACTTTGGCAAGCACAGAGGAGTGTTCACTTCTTGTCAAGACTTCACCACAATGTCATCCATGTAAACCTCAACATGTATATGAATCATATCATGGATGATTGCTAACATTGCCCTCTAATAAGTGGCGCAAGCATTCTTCAACCCAAACGGCATAACGACATAGAAATAAGTTCCCCAGGGTGTGGTGAATGATGTTTTCTCTTGGTCCTCTGGGGCAAGACGGATTTGATTGTAGCCTGAATAACCATCCATGAATGAAAGAGTTTCGAACCCAGCAGTGTTATCAATTAGGACATCCAAATGTGGCAATGGGAAGTCATCCTTAGGACATGCTCGATTTAATTCCCAGAAGTCTATGCAAATCTGCACTCTTCCATCCTTCTTCATAATCGGGACTATATTAGCCACCCATAGGGGATAGAGTACTACACAGATGAACCTAGTTTTGTGTAGTTTGTCAATTTACACTTTCATCTTTAGTGCAATATGACGGTGGAATCATCTCAATTTTGCTTAACGGTTGCTGCCCCTGGCTTTAAGATTAACCTATGCTCCACCAATGTAGGGTCAATGCCGGGCATGTCATCATACGACCAGGCAAACGAGTTTTTGTACTCCTTCAACATCTTTATAAGTTTTCTTCTTCCTTAGGAGGGAGACTAGAAGCTATGGTTAGAAGCTTATGTTCTTCGTCCGTCTCAATGTTTACCTCCTTGGTAGGCTTATCCACTGCCGATGTAGGCTCATCAAGTCTCCTCATGCCACTGGCATACATTTCGGGAGCCTCCTCTACTTCATTGTCTTCTTCATCCACTAGGTTCTCATTATTCATGATTTCATAAACTCCAAATCTATCATCTAGCCATTTCTCTTCATGCTGAGCTTCTATGTTCAAAATGACAACTTCCTGGACAAACTCTTCCACAGCTAGAAGAGTGCCACACTTTTGTACTAGATCTACTAGATATTTAAGTGGAATGGTACTGCCCTTGCTATTCCTAGACAGGGACGGGGGTTACTATATTCTACCCTTGACCCTAAGCTAGGATTAAAACCTAAGGGGCACTCTGGAGGAGAGTCTAGAGGCTTATTGGCAAGGAAAGAAAAGGGTACGACACAGTTGTAGGAGACCTCCCATGAGTCTAAAGGAGGAAGCAGGCCACCCAAGCTCAGGGTGCCTGAAGTGGAGTCATGGTGCAGGGGAACAGAAGGGGCCTCACCCAGTGAGTCCATGGTGATCAGCATGTGTTAGAGAACAGGGATCGCAGCTCCAATTAGAGGAGAAGGGAAAAGGTGGGGATCGCTGCAGAAGAAGGGAGGTGAGAGAGTGATGGGGATCGTCGTCAGAAAGACTCAAAGTGGTAAGAGTGGAGACGGGGATCGCCGTCAGAGTGGTGAATGTAGAGGGGTGACCAGGATCACCATCAAAGAGAAAGAGGAAAATGACAGAGGTCGCCATCGTGAGTAGTGTGAGGATGGGATCGCCGTCTGAGGGGTAAGGAAAAGTGGAGATGGAGAACGCCGTCCAATAGAAGGAGCACGAGGATCTCTGTCAGAGGGAGCAAAGGAGGTAGGATGGGGATCATCGTCCGATGAACGAGAAGGGGAAGACGGCGATCACCATTCGATGAAGGGAAAGGGGAAGATGGGGATCGTCGTCTGATGAAGGAGGGAGTAAGGAAAGTGAGGAGTGATTTTTTTATTTTTTATTTTTTTTAGGTAAGTAAATAAAACATACTAACCTAAAAAAAAAGACAAACTAACTTACATTTGAAGGCATCAGAAGAAGGAGAAGGTCATGCCATCGAAAGAAAGGGCGAAGTGGGAAGAGGGGATGGTCAACGCCTCGAGAGCGTCGAACGAGAGTTGGAGGATAAGGGGAGGTGAACGAGGATTGAAGGACAATTTAGAAACAAGTATTTAAATATAGAATGTTTGGGCGGCTAGGATAACTTTGGCCAGAGCTCATCTATCGTGTTGATGTTTTCATATAACAATTTAGGTTCTCCATTGTCTTCACCATCCTCAAGCAACTGTCGCTTGGAGGTGATTGCCGATGGAGCATCCACTAATTCTGCCACTGCTGGGCGCCAAGTAAGATCGCCATCCAAAACAGCCGACTGAATGCGATTGTTAGGTGTTCCAGATCAAACCATCTGTGCCACTCTGCCTTAGGATCATCTGTTTTTCTCTTTTGTTGGGTCATAGTGTTTTAAGGTCTTGGTATGTAAGCATCGGCGTCATATGGCGAGCAAAATGACGTCCATGGACGTCGCAGTCACTGAGATCTGCCCCTACCACAATAGTGTCATATCCCGGCTGGACAGGTCCTCTGACAAATGACAATATAATGACCATGTGAGTGGTTGCCGGTCGGGCTTCAGCGTAGATGCAAAAGTGGTCCATGGCTGAACATCTTCTTTATAACCAAGGCTTGTCTCGTGACTTGTTTGGAGCTGGAGATGATCTGGGTCCTTCCTTGGAGGTAAGCTCCAAGCCTTTTCCCTGATTGATAGTCAATTTTGAACATGATATCCCAACCCTTTGTATCTAACGGTGTTGCCCTCTTGGCAGCCACTATAGATGGTGACACTATATGGTGGCTAGAGGAGAAAGTATAAGCCCATGGATAATTCACATCAAGCACAGAGATAATGGGCTTGTTAGAGGGCCAAACTACTGGCATGATCTGCTCAATGGCTTCGACTGTATGTGTGGTGGCCGCACTCTTAACTTTGACAATTCATCTTTGAAATGGGAATTTCAAACATTGATGGACTGTAGAGGGGGCTGCCCCTAGTGCTTCAATCAATGGCCGACCAAGAATAGCTTTGAAGGTAGGATCAATGTCAAGTACATATAAGTCCACGGTCATCACCAGTGGCCCAAATTTTGCTTTTAGGGAGACCACACCTTGGCAAGTCGTCGGGAGTTATCATAGGCCACAATAGTGGTAGGAGTTGGCTGAAAGTGGCGTTCAGATATATTGCATAACCAAAGAGTGCTGAGCGGACACACATTTATTGATGCTCCAGTGTCTACAAGGGCGGCATCAAGGGCCACTTTGTTATTGTTAGAGTTACACATAGAGGCAACCTCCTTGCCTCCGAAGGAGCTAGCTCACTATCGGAAAAAGTAATTGTCGGCCCTCTGGTAACCATTGATAGGACCGATGGTTATGTTTTCGGGAACATGTCCTCACTGACCATGACCCTTTGCAGAAAGGTCCTCAAAGCATCCTGATCGGTCTGAGACCTCTTAAGTTCAAGGATAGAAATCTTGGCAGGAGTCTGGTCCAGATGTTAGAATATCATACAGGGTGCCTCGGACTAGGTCTGCCTCTTCGACATCCTACTATTGTTGTTGGTTGTTGGAGTTGGAGTTGTGGGTCGG
This sequence comes from Colocasia esculenta, assembly GCA_014218235.1. Lineage (NCBI taxonomy): Eukaryota > Viridiplantae > Streptophyta > Magnoliopsida > Alismatales > Araceae > Colocasia > Colocasia esculenta. Next base: position 6,701 of record JACBKR010002592.1, on the reverse strand, counting down.
CTGACCCCGCATAGACATGAATGCATTGGTATACATCTGGTGAAACATTCGCCTGCTCCGGAGGGTGAGGTTGTGTTGAAGTGGAGGTGGAGAGATGCCGATGATGGATGGGTTGGCCATTATTGCTGCTAGCGTGGGGGAAAGTGGGATGTTGATGGGTGCACTACAAGAAAAAGTGGGTTTTCCAACGGAACAATTCCATCGAAAATCGGTCGGAAAACATTCCTTTCGACAGGTTTCCGGCGAACGACTGTCGAAAACAGTCTGTCGGGTAAAAAGCGTCAGAAATTACCGACGGAAAAAAAATCAGTCGGCAATCCATCAATATTTCTGACTGAAATATTAATCAAAAAAATTCGTCAGAAATTCCGACCAATTTACCGACGACATAAATATGTCGGCAAATTTCGATGGATAATTCTGTCTTAAAATCCGTCGGAACTTGCGATAGATTCACTGACGGAAAAAACTATCGGTAGTAGGTAACATCTGACAAAAATATTCGTCGGTCAACTGCCGAAAAATCCGACCGTTTTGCCGACAGATAATTCCGTCAGTAGTCTTGTGTGCCGACGTCATTTGTGATGGATACAGACCGTCGAAAAATTCGTCGAAAATCACCCACTTAATTTTTAAAAAAATGTAATTAAATAGCAATGATAAATTACAAAACTTGCTAAGAACAATGATAAATTACAAAACCTTCTAAAAATAATATTCATACGAACATCCACAATAAATAACAATTAACATAAAATCATCAATCACAACAAATATGAAACATACACAATAACAAGAAATAAAAATCAAGAAAGATATGCTGGATCATCCGCTGTCACCGTCTCATGATCGTTAGGTGCTGGAGGATCCTATATTAAAAAAATAAATATTAGAAACATAATAAAAAACTAATATACAAACATTATTTTCCAAAAATTTAAATTTAAAACATATGAATATTCACTAAGTTTAATTAGAAAATATTTCTGATCCTTTACACTTTAATTTTGTTTTAGATTAGTCGTTTGAGCGCCAAACCCAAACCAGGAATCCGATTAGGATTCGGTCAGTTCCCACACGTCATTGTCACCCACCTGGTTATGTCGAAGTGAACAACACGTCGATCAAATCCCTATTTATGATTTTGGACCCGCAGGTTGTGTGTTCTGATCCTTTACAGTTAGGTTTTTTTAGGATTAGTGGTTTGTGTGTCTAACCCAAACCGGGAATCCCATTAGGATTCCGTCAGTTCCCAAACGTCACACTCACCCACCCGGTCATGTTAGAGTGAATGTCACACTGATCGGATCCCTATTTATCATTTTGGACCCTCGAGTTGCGTGTTCTGATCCTTTACACTTAGGTTTTTTTAAGATTAGTGGTTTGAGTGTCAAACCCAAACTGGGAAACTCATTAAGATTCCGTCAGTTCCCACACGTCACACTCACCCACCAGTCATGTCGAACGACATGCTGATCAGATCCCTATTTCTAAATTTGGACCATTGGGTTGCGTGTTTTGATCATTTTCATTTAGGTTTTTCTTAGATTAGTGATTTGAGTGCCGAACCCAAACGAGTTATCCGATGAGGATTCCGTTAGTTCCCATGTCACCATTAACCACCGGTTGTGTCGGAGCGAACGGCACGCCAATTGGATCCCTATTTCTGATTTTGGACACCTGGTTTGCGTGTTCTGATCCTTTACGCTTAGGTTTTTAAAGATTAGTGGTTTGAGTGTCGAACCCAAACCGGGAATCCCATTAGGATTCCATCAGTTTCCACACATCACTGTCACTCACTCGTTCGTGTCGGAGCAACCGGCACACCGATCAGATCCCTATTTCTGATTTTGGACCCCCAGGTTGCGTGTTTTAATCATTTTCCTTTATGTTTTTTTTAGATTAGTGAATTAAGCACCGAACCCAAACCAGGAATCCGATTAGGATTCTGTCAGTTCCCACATGTAATTGTCACCCACCCGGTCGTGTCGGAGTGAATGGCACAACGATTTGATCCCTATTTCTGATTTTCGACCCCTAGTTTGCATGTTTTGATCCTTTACATAGGTTTTTTTAAGATTAGTAATTTGAGCGCCGAACACAAACCAGGAATCCCATTAGGATTCCGCCAGTTCCCATATGTCACCCTCATCCACCCGATCATGTCTGAGTGAACAGCATGCCGATCGGATCCCTATTTATGATTTTGGACCCTCGAGTTGTGTGTTCTGATCCTTTACAGTTAGATTTTTTTAGGATTAGTGGTTTGAGGGTCGAACACAAATCGGGAATCCCATTATGATTCCGTCAGTTTCCACACGTCACACTCACCCACCCGGTCATGTCAGAGTGAATGTCACACTGATCGGATCCCTATTTATCATTTTGGACCCCCGAGTTGCGTGTTCTGATCCTTTACACTTAGGTTTTTTTAAGATTAGTGGTTTGAGTGTCGAACCCAAACCGGGAAACATATTAGGAATCCGTTAATTCCCACATGTCACACTCATACACCCGTCGTGTCGAACGACATGTTGATTGGATTCCTGATTCTAATTTTGGACCATCGGGTTGCGTGTTTTGATCATTTTCATTTAGGTTTTTTTTAGATTAGTGATTTGAGTGCCGAACCCAAACCAGGTATCCGATTAGGATTTCGTTAGTTCCCATATGTCACCATTAACCACCCGGTCGTGTCGGAGCGAATGGCACGCCAATTGGATCCCTATTTCTGATTTTGGACACCCGAGTTGCGTGTTCTGATCCTTTACGCTTAGGTTTTTTAAAGATTAGTGGTTTAAGTGTCGAACCCAAACCGGGAATCCATTAGGATTCCGTCAGTTTCCACACGTCACTCTCACTCACTCGGTCGTGTTGGAGCAAACGGCACACTGATCAAATCCCTATTTGATTTTGGACCCCCAGGTTGCGTGTTTTGATCATTTTCATTAGGTTTTTTTTAGATTAGTGAATTGATTGCCGAACCCAAACCAGGAATCCGATTAGGATTCCGTCAGTTCCCACATGTCATTGTCACCCACCCGGTCGTGTCGGAGTGAACGGCACAACGATTCGATCACTATTTCTGATTTTCGACCCCTAGTTTACGTGTTTTGATCCTTTACACAAGTTTTTTTAAGATAAGTAATTTGAGCGCCGAACACAAACTGGAATCCCATTCAGATTCCGTCAGTTCCCACATGTCACCCTCATCCACCCGATCATCTCGGAGTGAATAGCATGCCGATCGGATCCCTATTTATGATTTTGGACCCCCGAGTTGCATGTTCTGATCCTTTACAGTTAGATTCTTTTAGGATTAGTGGTTTGAGTGTCGAACCCAAACCGAGAATCCCATTAGGATTCTGTCAGTTCCCACATGTCACTCTCACCCACCTATCATGTCGGAGCGAATAGCACACTGATTGGATCCCTATTTCTGATTTTGGACCCGTGGGTTGAGTGTTTTGATCCTTTTCATTTAGGTTTTCTTTAGATTAGTGATTTGAGCGCCAAACCAAAATGAGAATTCGATTAGGATTCTGTTAGTTTCTACATGTCATTATTACCCACCCGGTTGTGTCGGAGCGAACGGCATGTCGATCGGATCCCTATTTCTGATTTTGGACCCCCGGGTTGCGTGTTCTGATCCTTTACGCTTAGGTTTTTTGATGATTAGTGGTTTGAGTGTCGAACCAAATCAGGAATCCCATTAGGATTCCGTCAGTTTCCAAACATCACTCTCACCCACTCGGTCTGTTGGAGTGAATAGCACGCGATCGGATCCCTATTCTGATTTTGGACCCCCGGGTTGGTGTTTTGATCATTTCATTTAGGTTTTTTTAGATTAGTAAATTGAGCGCTGAACCCAAATCATGAATCCGATTAGGATTCCGTCAATTCCCACATGTCACTGTCACCCACCAGTCGTGTCGGAGCGAACGACACACCGATCGGATCCCTATTTCTGATTTTGACCCCAAGGTTGCGTGTTTTGATCCTTTACACTTAGGTTTTTTAAGATTAGTGATTTGAGTGCCGAACCCAACCGTGAATCACATTAGGATTCCATTAATTCCCACATGTCACTCTCACCGCCTGGTCATGTCGGAGTGAACGACACGTTGATCGGATCCTTGTTTAATTTTAGACCCCCAAGTTGGGTGTTTTGATCCTTTTCATTTAGGTTTTTTTTCATAGATCTTTTTTTTTATATACATATCAGGTGGCTTTTTTATCCTTCCATAAGTTGATTGTATAAAGGGGCCTTCTTTTTAGGCTTCTTAATTTGGATTTCTTTTTCCCTTTTGAGCTCTTTGGACACCGACTCATAAATTGAACTGGGTGGTCTCCAGTTGTATGTGAGGATACAAAGGCATTACTTTTAACCATATCAATTCGCAACTAATGGAATGATAATTAAGGGGTCTTGGGATTGTCTCCGTAAAATAGATGCTTAAGTCAGAGTGATAATAGTGGGGAGTAGTAGTGCTAAGACTCTTGGTAGTTAACTGTGCCTTATCTTCATCGGACGAAAATTTCCCCTATCAATAGGGAGACCTTTTCCCATGGAAATTATGGCCTTTATGAGTTGATAATTTGCATATGGAAAGGTGGAGGGTTCTATGGGACTACGACTGTGCTTTATTGTAGACCTTCATCTTAAGATCGTTTGCGTGGTTTAACAGTTTAGATTAGTGGTTTCATTTCATTCAAACTATATGAATTAATAGTAATACTGACCTGAGGGGCTTGCTAAGAGGGGCTTGCTCCTCGGATGGCAGCCACCAGCTAATCGACCATGGCGCCAAGGTGCAGCGGCAGCTGCTGCGATAGCTCTTCCTGAATGAGGGCTCTAATGTCGTCTCCACCATTGTCGAGCATCGCAGTAGATGAACTTGCATAGGCGGAGGAGCGACTGAACTCACATATGAGGACAACACTCAAGTAGTATCCAGGCTGTCCCAAAAGCCATACACTCGGCCCTTCCTCTGCCCTCCACTACGTCGACCAAGCCTCTGCATCCAAGTCTGGCTGAGTGCCCTCTGCATAGCGATCCGCCATCGTCGTGTCATAGGTCTCCTGCATAACAAATTAAAAATGTATTATTCAAATTATATTTTTTTAATATCTAAATTGAATTAAAAAATTATATTTGACTTACGGTAATCGTGCGAGCACTATTGCTGACATAGTCATCCATCCCTTCTGCTTATGAGTCCGATCAAATAAGTTGCAAAATGTAGGGGCACGCTCGAGCTCGTGACGCTTACAATTCAACAAAAGTAGTTAGTTTCACAATAATAATAATGTATTAAGCAATTAAAAGTTAATATGCTTACCAATTCTAGTTGGGGTCGCATAAGACACCGACCCACTAGTATGAACATTCTTTTTCGGATGAGCTGCCCGATTGTGTTAGCCGCCTGTGACCTCTCCTTCCATGGTCCAGTAGCCCAACGATGATGAAGGGACTCCCAATAGTCCCTCCTCATCCACACCGGGCCGTAATCCATCCAAGCCGTAGGATCTTGGCTGCCTATGATCTTCACTACCTTGTCCCGGGCCTCCCACACTCAGACGACTCATGCTTGAGGGAGATCCTCTGGTCTCGTGAACATGTACCTCCGCTATTTAGGAATGAAATTACTCAACTCACATAACATAGAGAGATAGTAATTAAAGAAATGACTTCAAATTAGTAAAAAATAATAAATATGGTGAACATGTCAAATAATAGATCCCAGACGGACAGGGGGAACTCTTTCGATGAGTTCGCTTGTCCTGGAACGTGTGCGTGCAACAATGATGTAATATAGCACGAAGCACATCCTGGATCTATCTTCCCCCTGCAATCGCACATTAATTTTTTACATGAACTATAACATAAATACAGTGAGTTTGAAGTGACCAAGTTTACCGAGAAATCCAACATGGCTAGCGTCCAGCTGGATGAGCCACCTCCTCCGCCGCTGGATGATGGCTCTGTACCTCTGTTGAAAAAATTAAGTACACTTTATTAAAAAATTGGAAGACAAGAAACATACTAAAGTATGGAAAACATGCATATCCTGCTGCTGAATGGGATGGGACAGATGACGCTACTGGGTGGGAGGCAGACCTACAAAATTATATGTTCGTTGGAAAATTTAAAGTTAATATGAATAGTAATATATAGAGTTTGTGTTTGGGTACATATAATATACCTGTCAACGGGACAACCGGCATAGTCGGGGAGGCGGACCCTGCAAAATTATATGCATGTTAGAAAATTTAAAGTTAATATGAATAGTAATATATAGAGTTTGTGTTTGGGTACATATATATATATATATACTTGTCGCCGGGACAACTGGCGTAGTCAGGAGACAGACCCTGCAAAATTATATGCACGTTAGAAAATTTAAAGTTAATATGAACAATAATATATAGAGTTTTATGTTTGGGTACATATATATATACTTGTCGCCGAGACAACCGGCGTAGTTGGGGTGGCGGACCCTGCAAAATTAATGCACATTAGAAAAATAAAGTTAATATACACAGTATATTAAAAGAATTGAGTTGAGTACATATATACCTATCGGCGTAGACTTATTCAATCCATATCTCTCGTATGAAATCGGTATCCATTCACAATGTAGCCTGGATAGACAAGTACAATCTTCGGGCCCATAACTGATCTCTTGTACTCTTGAATC
>JACBKR010002591.1:0-37486 GCA_014218235.1 Colocasia esculenta | reverse complement strand
CTTCTCTCGTCCTTGCCTCTCCAGGCACTAACCCAAAGATGATAAATTTATGCGTTTTACTTTGTATAGTTGCAGGGCATCAGTATCCTCCAGACACAAATGAGACCATCTCTAAGGACGACACTGTTCCCATCGTTGTGGTGGTTCCTGGGTTGACCGGTGATTCTGCTTGCCCTGTAAGTCGCCATCTTTCTTCCCAGTCACTCGTGGTCTTCATGGAACTTGGACTAGCAGCTGTGTTTGTTGTCTAGAGAAGTCATTATAAACTATGTCTTTTGGATTTTGAATAATATAATGCGACTTTTCTGTGGTCTTAATGTTGCTGATTTACCTTTGAGCAAAAAGAAATTAAGAATGCTTCTAGTTTTATGGGGCTGAACTGGTTCAAATTAACTATCATTAAAACGATTCACAAGCTTACGCTAGGGTGAGTGAGAGAGTTCCCCTTGTCCATCTACACTATACTCCAAATGCTAAATCTTATTATCCCATTCTCAGTAGAATCCTAGTTTCAAGAATTTCCCCTTTAATTTCTTTATCTACTGAAGGACAAGGTCACAAGGCTCAAGCTTAACTGTCGATCTTCCTTTCCCTTTTTCTCTCTTTTTTGAGAAACAAGTATGATCATCCAGCCTTATTCAATTGCTTATGTTGTCAACATCGAAAATTTTCGCTGCAGTATGTTCGACACCTTGTCTACAAGATTGCTAAACGGGGCTGGAATGTGGTTGTCTCCAACCACCGAGGTTTGGGTGGAATCCCTATCAAGGTAAATTTTCTTGGCCCTGTTTTCAGTAGCTCAGTGTTCATGCTTTGATGAAAGTCACGTCTTGTTCTATGTTTCCAATAGATTCCCTGTTATACTTGTTTTCATTGCAGTGTGTTATATATAAACGATGTACTTATCCCCATAGAATCACCCTGCACCTATTTGAAACTAACTACGACAATTGAGAACTCATTTATCCAGATTCATTGTGTGGAAAATTAATAAACACATGCTTGTTGTCTATGCTTCAAGTGCTATAACTAACATCTCTGAATATTCCTCTTGTCAATTTTGCCAGTCTGAATGCTACTACAATGCTGGATTGACGGATGATATACGTAAAGTTATTAAGCATCTCCACCAAGAGTACCCCAAGGCCCCTCTATTTGCTGTTGGGACCAGCATGGGCGCCAATCTTCTGGTAGTGTAACTTTGTCTTATTGTTGCCTTGCTCTTGCAAGAAAAGAAAAAATACAACTTGCAGTAACACTTTCATCTGAGTTTTATTTAGACTTGCCTACTTCATGCTATGATATCTTAGTGTGAAGACATTTAATGAGGCATTTTTATGTTTTCTTTTTGGTAAGACCTCCAAGCAATTTGATCTTTCAAAAATTTGTATAGTCTTGCTGACCAACATACATCAAACAATTTTATCCATGTATTCATTATCTATATCAATGTGGAAACTAATCTAATTCTCCTTCTATGCTAGTAACTGAAATGAACTCTTTTTTTCTAGCTGGTTCATTGTTAATGAAGACATCATCATCATCACACATTATCCTAATCTCTATTAGTATCTAGCTATTAGAAAAAGGGCTTCCGCATTGCTAGGTACTTATTGATGGATCACTTGTTTCAGGTCAAGTATCTTGGGGAAGAAGGAGAAAGCACTCCTCTTGCTGGGGCTGCATCTGTTTGCTCTCTTGGGACTTGCTGGTAAGCTTTGTGCATTCCTGTCTTTTGAATAATCTATGTTAATAATTGAAAACAGATAAATCCATTCACGCTTCTGGATGTGATCACTGCAAAGGGACGGAGAAAAGCTAGAGATTTATCTACTTGTTTATCGACGTTGGATTCTTGATAATCTACTCTGACAACTACGAATAGTCTATATTGTTTTAAATTATACCTTATGTATTTCATTTATTTAATTTTAGGCTTCAGGTAAGCAGACAAGTATGCATAGCCATGCAGCATACACATGCTTTTATTTTTTATTTTCAGTTTCCTGGTTCATAAGTCAGTCGCTTTAGTTTAGCTATCCTGTTCCATTATGAATTACCGCTATTGTGAACAGTAGTCACTAAGGACATTATGCCTCCCTCCTGCAGATGTGTGACAGATTCCTCAACCGCGGTCCTGTGCAGAAATTTTATGACAGAGCTCTTGCAATCGCTCTTAAAGATTACGCTCAATTGTGAGTCTCAAGTCCTTACCTGAAATTCCAGTATTATGTTAGTGATCAATATAATAAAATTCTTCTGATCCGTTTCATGAGTATCTTTAGCAATTTCTCTCTCTCTCTCTCTCTCTCTTTATGCATCTGCTCTTATGACTTATCAACACTTACATGAAAGTAAACTATGGGGTTCTACCTTCTCCAGGAATCAGAATGCATACTCAAAGCTTGTTGACTGGGAAGGTGTAAGGATGGTAAGCTCTTGTTCTTGTCTTAGTCTTTGAATTAATACCTTTTGGAAACTTTATTTAGAATGGGAATATGTAGTTTGAGGAGGCAACATCTCATCATGTGATTTTTCTTACCACTTAAATTCTTGGAAAATATTTGGTTTGGGCGGAAAAATGAGCTGAAAATTTTCTCTCTTTCTTTTGTACTGTTATCATCTCACTTTTTCCCTCCCCTGATCTGCAACAGTCAAACTCTATGCGGGATTTTCACAACAATACCACTTGTCTCATTTTGAACTATGAGGTACCACTCTTTCAAAAGGTCATATTTGAAGCATTCATTTCGTCCCACTGGTTTCCTAAAGTGAGGCTTTGCATTCTCAGACAGCGGACACATATTACCGCCGCAGTAGCAGTGTCCATGTAGTGAGCAATGTATCAGTGCCACTTCTTTGCGTAAGTGCCTTGGATGATCCTGTTTGTACAAAGGAAGCCATTCCTTGGGACGAATGCAGGTAGACAAATTTCTTTAATCACGTTGAAACTAAAATTGTTTTCCACCTGTTGCTTAATTTTATAATTACTGATTTCCTTTGTCATTTAGGGCAAACAAAAACATTCTTCTGGCTACCACAGCACATGGAGGGCACCTGGCATTTCTCCAAGGACTAACTGCTAGTGGTTCATGGTAAATCCTCTAATCATCGTCGTCATCATCATCATCAGAGCCTCATCTCATTAAAAATCCTGTAATATTAACTTTTAATATTTTATCTGAATCGGTTTCTTGCTCATCTGTGTACCTAATAGCTTCAGCATTTTAAGGTGGCTTCCTAGTATGAATCACATCCATGTTCCCTTTTACAGGTGGGTGGAAGCTGTTGATGAATTCCTCGGTGTTCTGCATTCCAGCCCATTTATGCGTGGGGAGAAGGAGGTATTTTATCCATAGCTTCTGCTTAGAATTGGACGGGTTCTACCATGGTCTCCTGTTATGCTAGTCCAACCACTTTGATATCCTGATAAGTTTTGGTAATTCTTAGTTATCAAGCCTATTAACTCAAAATGTGATTTGGTAAAGGAGATAATTTACCAAGACTTCATCTCCGATAAGTGATAATTAATCCCAATAAATTACCTCACCTTTGTCTGATAAATTTGTCAGTCTTCATAAATTCATTTGCCAAATAAAAAATTTTGTAACTAGAGGTATCTTCTCAGTTAATAACTTATTTGCGAATAAGCTATATATATCGGGTTAACAAAAAAAACCCTAAATTTGATGTATCTTACAAGTGCTTTGTTCGTCATCTTTTAAAGCAGATGCAGCCCACTGGCTTGGACTCTCCTCAGGAATCTTCCCTTGAAAAGTTTCCCCGTGGAAGTGTCACTCACGATGTCAATATGATGGTAATGGTTAATGGAGGAGCAAATCTGGACAGCAACAAATATCCAAATAATGATCAAGCAGCTGTAGTCCAAAATGTAGACTACTCCCTTGCTGGGACTGAGTGGCAAGATGAAGAGAAAGAAGCCAGCAAAGAAGTTGTGCAGGAAAATCCCAAATCTTCAGCACAAGAGTCTGGAAGTGAGAACTGCGTCGGTAATCTCCACAGCAAAATCTTCCCTGAGAACAAGTCCAGGAACCAGATTTTAAGACGAAACACAAAATCAATTTGGATGCTTGCATACATAGCAGCTGTGACGACATGGCCCTTGGTTGGCCCTGTTTTCTTGATGGCCTTCAGAGAAAGTTCAAGAATGTCTTACCTGCAGCACTTCTCAGAAGGTAGAGAAACTTGCCCGCCAGATGTAGCATTCATGAACCAAACTTGCCCGCCAGATGTAGCATTCATGAACCTTTGTGTCTCCTTAGTACAGTCACAGGCGGATGTTTTTTTTTTTGCTCACCGATCGAGCTTGTATCTGACACAGGGAAAAGTAGAGGTCTCGTCTTTTCTCACACTTATATCTGGAATTGCTTTGTCTATAAGCATTTGGTGAGACATCCATTAATGAATGTCTTTATGATATGACCAGATAGGTCTGCAAAATTTTGCCTCTATATCAAGAAGGAACTGCCTTAAAGAAAAGAAGACAAAAGATATTGCCAATGAAAGGTGTAATCCTGGTACCCATCCGCTCCTAGTACAAGGTGCTGTAAATCCCGAATTCAATTGAACCATTCAAAAAAGCCAAAGTGAAAACATGTAAGCTAATTTCGTACAAATAGAAATATGAAATTATCTAGAGAAGCGGTTTATATTCAATTTACAAGACCACCTACACTCATGCCTCTGTTTGCTTAGATGTCAAGGGTCCGTTTCGTTATTTGTAAAATTTATTCATTGAAAAAAAAATTTTAAGAAATAATTTTTATAAAAAAATAAAAATATAATTATTTATTTGATATTCATGTAAATATTTTTTCTAAAAAATTTTATGTTTATTTTTAATAAAATATTTATTATAAATAAATTTTAAAAAAATTATTACAAATATCTAAACAAAAATAAAATATGTTTTGTGTGTCGACCACCCGATCGCTGAGTGTTCGGTGTTGGCTATTGAGCGTAGGGTGTCGGACATTGGGCGTCGGGTGACGAGCATCGGACGTCGGCCGTCAGGTGTTGGGTTGTTGGACGTCAGACGGCAAGTGCTGATCGCCAATCGGTGTCTGCTATCAGTCATCAAGTTCCAAACATCGAACACTAAGAATGGGAGTAGGGATTGTAGTCACACTCATGAAAATCTTACGTGAAAAAAAAATCCAAAAAATTAGTTTACGGAGTCTCATCAAGGATGTCAAAATTTATAATTTTAGGAAAAAAAAATCATGGATTAACTTTTCAATGGTACCAAATAAGCTATTGTATGATATTTTTCCCGAAAACCTTTAATTATATGAGATTTTACATTGAAACAAATGGACCCAGACAAATGCCTCCCCCCCCCCTCCCCAAGAGGGTCCTAGTATGTAATTAAACCATAAACAACTATTATGTGTGGTACGCCATGATGCCCATTTGGGCCGCCACTAGTAGGGCCCAGTTGTCCAAACGAGTCCTTGCATGTGCACGCGAGCACATCTGCATGCCCGCACATGTGGCCAAGGCCACACGACAATAGTGGCATGCCATTCTCTTCATCTTGTGAACTGTCTTTTCATCTCTCGATTTCTCTTTCTCTCTATCACGTCTCGATGTGAAATATTGAAACACATAGTTATAATCGATCGCATCAATCACATCAATTACTAAAGAAAATAACACCATTCTATTAGACAATATTAAGAATAAATACCAATAATCAACTTAGAACGTTTATTGATATCAATGTCTAAATTCTATTACATTCACTAATTTTAGAACTGAAACGTAGGGCTCATTAATTCCATTAGACTCATTCAAATAAAAGAAATTATACACTATTACAAACTCCAAGATAACTCTACTACAAGGCCGATATCACTCTATTATGACTTCTACGATCTCCGGGATGCTCTTCACTTTTATCTGTCCCCATTCGAGTGTGTCTCTTCATCACTATTACTTGAAAATCACAAATTATGTAGAGTGAACATAAAGTATAGCAAGATTTACATCGCTTTGCATGCATACTTTAAGTAAATTATATTTTTATATGCTGACAAGCTAATATGACGAATTAACGATAATATGAAAGTTGATGTTTCATAATCAAAGAACAAGATAGGCAATGTTCAAATGATAAGAGACATTAATCGATAGCAGGGACTATTGAACGAATGATCAACCATTTAGTAAAAGACTTGAACAGAATTTTCAATAAATGATCATGCAACAAGCGAACAATATGTAATTGGCCGTTCAATCATATGAGTCAAACAATCATATCACATATTCAATAAATTTTTTTGAATTTATCTAGATCAATAAAGCACATCATATCAATGCAATGTCAAGCCGCAAGTCAATTATTCTCACAGTTACGAGTAGTTCGAGTGCTCCTCCTAAGACTAGACTGAACCCGTATTTGCACAAGCATTGGAGTTAGTGAATTGGATTTCCATATAATTCCACATAGCATGTATATTATATGGCCAAATGAATTCTAATAATAAGCTCATAATATACGACATAGAACACATGATTACAAGATTTTGACGAATATTTTAATGTGACAAAGACATTCACCAATCAGATTCATGCAAATACACAGGTGGAAGAATGTCTGCACAGTCGAATATGTTACTGGCAAAGAAAATTGAGACACGCACATATCGGTCAGTACATTTAGGGTTGCACGCACAATTACAAGTGCGTTAATCAAATCAGGATAGGTCTAATTAATGTATAGGCCGGTTGAAATATATCATAAGGGTTCGGCATGATTCCAGAAGTATGTTTCAGATTTTTATGGTACAACCAGCTTGATGGCCATATGAGAATCCACAGTTAGTGAAGTCTTAGGGAGGTATTGATGAACTCGTTCTGATTCTGCAAGAGGAATATTTAATAGAAGATCCTAACATCATCAAGAGGTGTTCGCAATATTGTACGATATGGATCATGCTCCGTCAAGGAGACATAATTCCATTAAAGATGAAAAACATGTAATATCATATTCCTTTTTTAAAACGAAGCTATCACATGGAATAAAAATAGGAATACATGGTTGAGCATGGATTATTCAAGAGTGACAAAGATGACATGGATTTCTATCAAGTGAGAATAACATGGTAGAAATAGAAATGTGAGGGTTCATGCATGCTTTTATTTCAAGTATTTAATAATTAAAAATATATTTTAATTTTTGACAACATTATTCAAACTTGATTAACCATTTAACAGCATGCTTAGATCCTTACATGACCAATTATAAATAGAAGGAGAAAGTTCTGTTGAAAGTAGTCTAGTCACACCAATCATCCATGGCGTGACTATAGAAATGTCAGTACTAGTTGGTGAGATAGACATCAGTCTATCATGTTTAGGGTATTTGGTGTGACTGTAAATGTATTATGATGATGTGGCACGTCTATAGTCAGTGACTTAGAAAATGCAGTTTTCGGTAAACTTTTATTAAAAACTGAAAATACTCATGGCACAAAGCCTTAAAATAGGAAAAGAGATGTGTAAACATCCTAACATGTTATAGACTCTATAGTAACTTTTAATCGATATAGTTCCAAGAGGTATATGCTCATGATTTGAGGGAATTTATGAATCAACCAAGAACGAAAAAAACACATCTTTGATTCAAAAATACAAGCAATAGAATCAATATAATTGGAGATTTCGAAATGAACAAGATATAAACATGATTGACAACTTACAAATGAGTTGATTTAAGTTTTTGCTCGAGATCACCCATCTTTTAACTCAAAAGGATGAAAGTACAGTGAACGCCTTTGAAGAACGTCGATGGATCACAAAAATAGATGTAACTTCACAGGTCCTCCCACATAACTCAGCTCCCTAGCCACCTTTGATATGCTCAACAACCATCAAAAGATGATAGGGTCGACCAAGAGGGGTTATGAGTGTATTTAAAGGGCTAGAGTTGCAAGGGTTTAATTGACTCTTTCCAAAATTGAAAGCCTTTAATTATGAATTAGGCTAATTTTCCTTCTCCTTAAATTCACATTCAATGTGGTTTATGATCGAAAATCAGCGAAACTCATTTAGGCAATACAAGGGTTCATTTCCAAATGTTAGGTTGCCAAAAATTGGGATTGGAAATTGAGCAGTTTCCAAACTATACATTGTGGATCAACAAAGCAATTTTGGCGGCCGATGGACTATTTGGTCGACCAAATATCCATTTTGATCTACTGAAAAGAGTTAAGGTCTTAATGGCTTAGGAAATCGATTCCTTGAATCATGGAGTCAATTCTATTAGCTCTGGGAGTCGTTTTTAATCATAGAATTGATTTTTTAATTGAGGGACTCTATTTCCTATCATGGGAATCGATTCTCTCAATGAGACTTGATTTTTTCTTATTCTAAGGGCATGGGAGTCGATTCTCTCGATAGAGGGAATCGATTCTCTTTAAAAGAACTAGGGAGTGGATTCTCCTACTTCATGGAGTCGATTCTTATGTTTAAAGTGTCTGAGAATCGATTCTCTTATTGAGAGAGTCAATTCTTATGTTTAAAGAATGTGAGAATTGATTCTCTCATTGAGGGAGTCTATTCTCATGTTTTAAAAGGTATGAGAGTCAAATCTCTTGAGGGAATCAATTCTCATATTCATTTAACCTTTTGTTTTATCTGAACGCTCAATATTGGTATTTCAATTTTGAATGGTATTTTCCCTATTATTCTTGGCATGTTATTAAGTTTTTATTTGTTACTCATTTTTTATTTAGCTTTAAAAATCTTGATTCTTACACCCTCCCCATTTAAAAGAATATGATCTTCAAATTCATACATTGTTTACTAAAGTGATGGTTCATATACCTAAGAATAGTTCTGAGTAATTCCTTTTGCCGATACACAAGGACACCACCAAACTCTCATCCCAATCTTGAGGTAGCATTGCTCCTTGCAAGCTCGCAGCCTAAAAAGGTAAGGAATGAGCCTTATAAAGAAAGAGGTTCAGTAGGGATCCTCCATCCACACACTTGGCCAAACATTGTTAGAGTAAAAATATAATAATATATAAATTAAAGGCAGAGGGAAACTACAAAGCACCACAGTAAGCACACACAAAAAGCATAAGGCGCAACAAAGTACGAGGACATGACCCTACGTGTAACGTCACACATTTTTTGGATCCTCGTGGATCCTGTGTTTAGTGGTTGTGATGGCTATCGTGAGACCAATGTGGTTTGTGTGTGGTGCATGTGCATGTTTCGGAGGTTATTGGGCCGATAGTCCAGGCCTGCAGCACCCCAGTGTCCTCAGCCTGTCATCGTGACAGAGAGGAGTGTCACGTTCTGAACGCGACAGAGGTGGCCGTTGCGTTCTGGTGACCGTCTTGGGGCGTTGATCGTCTGCATGTGCGCCACGTGTAGCGCGCAGAGCAGCAGGCAGGAAGGCGACGCCTAGGTCCGTCGCGATCAGGTCGCGACGCGATGATACGTCGCGTTCCCATCCACTGGGTGTTTTTAAGAAACCCCAGCCAGACAGAACTGCAACGAGTTCTGCTCGGCCAGGGGAAGGGGAGCTGCGGCGATTCTTGCGGGAATTCGTGATTTCGGCGTGATCATGCCGTGGGAAGCTCACGTGGAGCGAGAGAAACACCGGGGGAGCGTTGTGGCGCGTGTTCTTCACGAGGTAGGTGACTCCTTCCGTTTCCGGGGCGAGAATCGCGTGGAATGCAGGGTTTGATCAGTTTAATGCTTTCTACATAGTAGATATCATGCCTCAGAACCCATTAAACCATGAAAAACACTAATTAAGGGTGGTTTGCATGGTGAGGGTTCGTAATCCGTGGAGGGGATCTCGGATTAGGGTTTCTACTTACTAAGGCGACAGAACCCTCTGTCGCAATCGGGTGGCGACGGCCGACCCGTCGCGTTCAGGTTGTGAAAGCGACTTGTGTGTATGTCGCATTAATGTGTGGAAGGCGACCTATCGGCTATCGCTATATGAAGGCGACGCAAGACCCAGTCGCGACTTCAACCGAGAGGTCTATGCATGCATGGCTCATGCGATTGAATTATCCGAATACTGTTATGCGACATGTTTACCGATAACGAGCGGTGCATTGGCACTTGCGGCACTCTGAGAGTGCGTGGTTCTTGAAGCTAGCATTTTGGCTGTGTAGCTAGCTGGTTCTTTGCGTAGCTGCGTGGTGTTCACGCAAGCAGTGTACTATTCACGTGTGTGGACAGTTGTTACTTGAGGTTTACGTGACGTTTCACGTGGTTTGTGTGTGACGTGCACGTGGTTCTATGTGCGTGGCAAGTAGTACGACGCCTACCGTGGTTACCTCTCTAGTTGGGTGCCCAGGTTCTCTGTGAGCCAGGCTGTTAGCTCGGGACTTTGTCCCGGTACTTGTGCTGTACCGTCGAGGTTTGTGTCGTCTGTCCTGGACACCCTCACTCCTTTGTTTGAGTTGTACGTCCGGCTGAGGGAAAGATGATAGTGGGACAGTGACTTTTGTGTTTGTTTCTAGTCACTTGTGGCGCGCTCTTAGTTGGGGGTACGGACACTAGTAGTCGACACTGGACCCCAGCTAGTCCTTTTCCAGTGCCTCACTCTAGCGAGCCCAGGCCAGGGTCTCTAGAGGTGCCAGGCATGGGCCTGCGACCGTGTGGTATGCAGGTGGTGGTGTTTAGTTAGTCTCCACAATTGCTTGACCTTTTCACGTGGAGCAGCAGCTGGACCTTTTGTCCATGGCTGCGAGACTGAGAGGTAGACCTGTGTTAGTTTGTCCGAATCAGTCACTAGTGTCGCGAACCAGTTCACGTGGCTCGTGTGTGGCGGTCTCTACTGTAGCTCGTACACCTGTTTGGGTTTGCGTTTATTTATTACAGTTGCTGTATGTAGTCGGCAAACGGTGAGTACATTTACAGCTTTAATATCCTGCTTAGTTGTTCTATAAATTGCTAGCGCAGTTTATTGCTTCCTTACCTATGTTTTGGTTTGCTCGATGTTGGGGGAGTTCCCTACTGATACAAAAAAAAAATGACATATAGCTTTGCGTAATAACTGTAGGTATATGCCAAAAATCCGAAGGTAAAACCCTTTACTTACGGAAAGTACTACGGTTTGAATCCGACACGCATGCGCGCGTGACTAAAGCCTATACCCACAGAAAAATAAATGTAGGTATATTGGAGAACATACTGGCCGATGCACCAGACCTGGAGGGAGAAGGCAAACCTTGATGCCACAAGCCCCTGTAATCCACACCATCCACATCTATCTGAGTAATATATGCTCTTATTGCTTCTGGTCTGTCCATTCACTCCAAAACCTAGACCATGTAAATGTTAAATGAGAGGTCATTTGAGGGGAATTACAGTGTAGAGGAATAAATGAAAAATGTCAAATGTCAAATGTGCAAGGAAAATCATAATATATTGGAGAACATATTTCCAAGGAAAAAAATAGATAATACAAAACTTCTCACTATGAAGCACCTACAGGATGAGGAATGAAGGAAAAAGTAACCTGCAGGAAAAAAAAACAGATAATACAAAACTTCTCTGTTCATGCTTCCCCAATAAACTCACATTGTTTTTTTTTCTTTCACTTTAGTATGCAGGAAAGAGTTACCTGCAGAATTTCTAAATTAAATACCGGATGTTATCAGAAAGAAGCTTCACAGTTACCGGCAATCTGACGATCCTGGACTTTTTAGCTATTGCCTTGATGATTGCTTGCTTTATCCACCAGTAGACATATGTTCAGAGCTTGTACCCTTGTTTGCTGTCAAATATTTCTGCCCCTCGAAGAAGACCAATGCACCCTTCCTGATAGAAAAAATGTCCAAGATAAATAAATGAAGGCTTGACTCTATTCAGCTATATTACTCTGGCTTGAAGTGGAAGCACAAGATGAAAAGTGATGTATCTAAGTGTTCAAAAACATTCCCTAGCCTGGATCCTTTGGAATAAAAAATAAGCCTTCTAATTGAGGAGTACAAAAAAGTGATTCAAGTTCCATACTTCTTGTCATGTGCCACAAAGAAAGAGAATAAAATCCTGAAACACATGAAGAAACAAACTTCATTCAGAAACACGCCACATTTAAACCTCATCTAACTTTCAAGAGCATATTTGCTCTAGTTCTCAATGTCTACCTGGGTTATTTGGGAAAGTTGTTGAAATGCTAAGAGCACCATCATCTAAGACTAAGACTATGAGGGAAAGACCTGGATGATAATCCATGCATGACATTTTTGGAGGGAGCTATCCGCCTGGTCTGACTAGATAGTTAAGCATTGGCATGAGTCACAAACATGAAGGACCTTCATTATAACCAAAAGAAGATCCTATTATGAGCCGATCCATCAGAACATGTTTACTGGGATATGAAAAAAAATGCAAACACTGGGATATGAAAAAAAAAGTTTACCACTACGTGGAGTTTTGACATATATTTAATTTCACAATCAGAGTATTTAACCATTAAAATTTTTTAACAGAGAAAAACCACCTGCATCACGTTGATGATCGAGCAACCATGTCCGTAGCTGCTTTAGTAAGTCCTTATCATTCTCCTTGCTATAAAAATTTTGCGAACCTTGGTAAGGTTCTTTTGCACTACCTTTCCTCTCAAACAGAGCAAAAGAAGAAATTTCTTACGGTAAAGACAATACACCTCTGCATTGTGGACTTGCATCTGCACAAACATGCACCAATCTTTCAAGATTCCATTGCTCATTTAGTCTATCTTAATTATGATCATATGCAAAGCCTGTCAACCATATATCAGAGAAAATGGAAAAGGTGTAAAAGAGAGGAATATAATCAGTTGACTGGCTGCATTGTGCATATGCATTATTGTTATGCCTTGAGAAAAGATGCAGACAAGACAAATGGATACCATCAGTCTATCACAGTGCATTAAGCACAACTAAAGCAACATGTGAACATGAATGTAGTTCCATTAACACAGAGCATCCATGTGCCTGGATGTCTCTCCCAGAAAACAGAACTTGAAACACAGACCAGAAGAATTGTACAACAATACTCGGTGTAGCTTATCTTCTCAATGGTGGTGATACCAGGTGATTCTAGATGAGTTGGTTATCTATTACCTTTTTTATTGTGAAGGATAGTAAAAAGTGCATAATGAAGTAAGCAGTAAAACAGATACACCTCAAAATCAGCCGGACCAAGAAAATGGGTGTATCATGCTGTCACATGATAACCACATAACCAAACTTCACCCTTTGAAGATGTATAAGACCAGGGTACAAGACAAGAAAAATATGTTTTCTTGGCAACATTAACAATGGAAAAGTGCACATGCTGCCGTACAGGCCCGTACTCACAAAGGAACTCAGTAAGACATTAATTACCGCTCATAGGAAATATTGTACTTCATGAAAATTACAGGTGAGACAGCCACCTTACCACTACTTGACGGAGACAAATTAAATCTTCTGAAGATCTTTCTTGGGGCAGCTTTTTTGTGTTCTCAGAGAAAAAGTTAACTGAAATACCAGGAGAAATATATGACTGATCTGCTATTCTTAGGTTAATGAAATAATCTGCAAAGCAAATCCAAGAATATGAACTAAATTAAAAATAGTAACCACACATGATATTCTTTTCCTGCTTGACATAAATATGATCTAAATAAGAAACATGAAAGGGAAACAGCTCACTGACAGAATATTTTGGTCAGTGTTTAGCTATATATGATCACTATTACCTACAAAGCTAGAATTTTGGGTTGACCTCAATGTGATGAAGTTGGCCATCAACGGTAACTATGCAGAAGCCACACCTGCACAATTTCTCCACTCAGCAAACTCAGGCAACAAAAAATAAAGTGAAATTTTACATACAATTTTTGGCCAATGAGCATTGAGAAAGGGAAAATTCCAGAGAAAATCAGCATATTTAGGACTCACAAGAATGATTTCTTGCATTGAGATCATCCAGCGCAATCAAATCAATAATTGGTGTAGAACGCTTTAACTGAACAATCGATGTCCTTGTTATCTCCTGACCATTTGATTTGAGCCCCTTTGTCATCCAATAAACAAAGCTACCTAATAAGTGGATGCCATGAGCGAAAATAGATGCTTAAATGAAAAATAGCAGAAATTTATGAGCGGTAAGACAACATTAATAAAAATGTATAACTGTTCTGAGAAATCACCATAAGCATGTATAAAACAAAGAAACCAACCAAAAAGGAAGACATGACATGATCAATGGTTCAAAAACAAGAAAAACCACCAGGTATTATTAGATATGTAGCATGTATAGCACAAACAAAAAGCGATAAACCATGGGTGTCAATGAAACTTAAAGGGACAATATAGGTCATAAGGAGGAAGAGGTAAGTCTGGAGGAATACAACAAGCTCATGTTCTCCCTCCCATTCCAGTATTCTGCATATAGTTCCAGACTTCAGTTATACATTAAACCATGAAAATATCAAGTTAGAGTAGAGAGAATAAACAGAAAAGAAGTAATCCCAAAAAGATGAAGACGAAAGGGAAAAACAAAAAGAAAAACATCCCTGCAGGTAACAACATGACAGGAAGCAGACACCTGGGTAATAAGTCATACATGAGCTTAATTTTCTAAAGTAAGCATCAGTTCTAATATCCACATAGAATCTCAAACATAAAGAAATAGTGATAGACATGTTCAATAGGCTATGAGAGTAAAAATCTCATTTAATGTACATGGTGCTAAGCATCATGAAGCATCTACACTGGTGATAAACTTAGATTTTGATATCAACTATTAAGCACTAAATAGTTGAACTTAAAAAATAAAAATGAAAATTTTAAAAAATGTAAAAATAAAGGGCAGTAGACAAGTACATTTAGACTTGTTTAAATTGTTTTGAACTCAAAATGTGGACAATTTAAATTGCCACTTTTCCATTATTTGATTTTTTGTTCCTATTCTTGCCCTCCAAGAAAAAAATGGACTGCTTTACTCAAAACAGACCTAAAAATGGATAGGATAGACCTCACCTGCCAACATCAAGCAAGCACTCATCGGAGGGTGATGACTCACCTGGAAGGAAGGTAAAATAAGCTTAGGCACTTTAGAAACTTGGCAAAGACCACTTATAGAAAATTGGCAAAAACTAAATGGATAAGATGTTGCAACAAAACATTGTTTGCATCTTTGGCATGCACATGACCTCCATATATAAAATAAAAAGTCTGCTTCAAGAAAAAAAGGTCAGTGTATTTCAAAATAAAAAGCCTGCTTCAAAAAAAAGCAAGTGTATCTCAAAATAAAAAGTCTGTCTCAACAAAAAGGGCCAATGTATCTCAAAATAAAAAGTACTCAGTGAGCATGGCTTCCGAGAGCATCACTCAACCTTTTCCTAAACTGATCCTTAACAAATAGTGATGTGTTTGGCCTTTGAGCATGAGTGAAATTGATACCTCACAGTACTCAGTGCCTATTTTGTGGCCCATGACTACCTTTTCAATTTCTGTACTGACGAGGATTCCATTAGCTACATGTTGCATCTCAATGTCAACTAAAAGGACATGTTTTCCAATCAACTATAACATCTATGAAAAATCCAAACATATAAAAAAATATTAAGCATGTATAAGTATAATTAGATTATATACAACTTTTTGAAAAAGAACTACAAGTTTACTATAATTTGTTATAGATGATGCTAAAAGGACAAATGATAACTTGAGTCAAGAGCTTCTCAAGTTAAGAGCCCAGGTGCTTTGATAAGAAACTTAGTTTCTTTTTCCTTTTATCTATCTTTCATTTGGACAATGCAAAACCAATGAAAACTGCCAATCAGATCTTATCCATTCTTCATTCTCTTTTAGCTAAATCAGTAATATTGCAGTTTTATCCAAGCCTTGAGTTTACTTTCCTGTTGTCCTGGGTTCAACTTCTGTCTAGGTTTAATAGTGTTTGGAATGTGCAGGGTATTATTACCTAAATCTCCATCTCAGGATTGGCTGTGATACCTCACTTCTAAAAAGGGAATTTGATATGCTATCCGTATGAGGATTGCCCTTCTTATGAAATGTTCCACTCAGCAGGTTTCTAATGGTCAATGGGTTAAATAATTTTTTAGTCTTTTTTTTAAGTCTCATATATCACTACAAGAAAAAGTGGTAATAGAGACCGAAATATTCGGTCCCTATTCGGTCCCTAACTAGTGACCGAATTGTCACTGCAATGAATCGGTCTCTAAATAAATGCTTTAGAGATATTTAGGGATCGAATTATTTCGGTCCCAAATATAGAGACCGATTTAATTTGGTCTCTATTCGGTCCCTATTTAGGGACCGAATAGGGACTGAATTATTTCGGTCCCAAATATAGGTCGAATATCCTGGGATTTTACAGTAAACAAAATTGCAACTAGGTGCTATTTAAGACTGAGAGTACATGTAGAGAAAATCACGTTGTACTTAAATGCACAGTAGTTGTATTGGTTGATAGAACCATCATATTATACACGAATTACATGCTTTGCATTACAGATCGCACAGAAATGACTGTTGGTCATTCGATTGCAGTTGTACTGGAGTTAATAATTTTCTTACAAGCATTTAAAAGATTCTGAAGCACGGGGCTTTTCTCATGGCCCTGGGAAGGAAGATTCTCTACCTCAGAAACTAATCTGCTAAGGGCCGCTTTATCAAAACGATTAAGGTTGGAGTTAAGTGTATCTAACCATGCCTTCTCAGAGTAGAACTGCAGTTTGACTGGCTCACTAATGTCAAGGCAGGAAAGAGCAGCAACCCAATCACCATCTTGTAGTCGCAAACAGATTCTTTCCTTGACTAAAGCAGGAGGTGGAGTCCGACCGGAACAAAAAGTGCTCAAACGTTGTATCCAGCAATTGCACCTGAGGAACGTTGAACGTTCATAAACCATATAAACATTCATGGGAAAAAAGAGTACTGATCCATGTAGGAGCCTAGTTCAGTCCCTAAGTAGGGACCGAATATTCGGTCCCTATTCGGTCTCTATTTTAGGGACCGAACTGGGACTGAATACGTTCGGTCCCTAAATAGGGACCGATCTTATTCGGTCCCTATTCGGTTCCTATTTAGTGACCGAATAGAGACCGAATTTTATCGGTCACAGATTTGTGACCAGAAGTTTTTGACCGACAAATTCAGTCACTATTCGGTCCCTATTCGGTCTCTGAGCTGTTTAGGGACCGAATAGAGACCGAATATTTCGGTCTCTATTTCCGATTTTCTTGTAGTGTATGTTGATTGCATGGAGTAATATCACTTTTCAAATTCAGGTTAACTCATTCTGAATCAATAGATTTGATTGTACAAACAATGAAAGTGGATGTTAAACCACTTTCCACATAAATAAATGATTCACAAGTATGGAAAAGAAAAAAAATAGTGAAATGTATAACCAGAGCTGGATCTGCCAGGTTAAATCCAGTTCTGGCTAGCTTAGATCGGAACTAAAAAACAAATAAAAGAAATAACTTTAGATTCTCTTAGACTTAAAAGGATAAATTGCCTTGACTTTACCAGTCTCCCCTAAGAAATCAGACCTATATTCAGTCTCCTTAGGATAAGCTGTTCTTGTTTCATAGGGTTTTACATCTGCTTGTCACCCTCTTACTCTCCTCATATTCTTCCAGTACTCCACTTGAAACTTGATAGAACTTGCCGATACCTGACTGACTTGGGACTGGAAGCCGTCAAAGATTTGTCTGGTTCTAGATTCTATCAATTTCGCTTGATAACAAGACATACACAAACCTCAACATGCATAAAATAAATTGGTGCTCAATATCTGTAAGACTTCAAAACAAGATGAACTTGCACATATTTCAAGTTATACAAAGATGCACAAATTTGTGTATTCACTTGTTATCAAATCTCTTATTGCACAGGTAAGAATTTATATGGTCTTGTGAGCCAACTATTCTTACTATTAAGTTTCTTGATAATTTTTTAAATTCCCTAGTTTTGTTTACCACTTTTTTATTCCTGTGGAAAAAGTGTACAATGTGGAAAGTTGACAACTTTGTTGGCATTTATACAAAGGCAGTGGTCGCAATGGCCTTAGAAACCTTGAGGATTGCTCAGAAATAAGCAGATCTTTGACAATCTTGAGGATTCTTTGACAAACCTTGTGGTTGCTCAGAAATAAGCAGATCTTTGACAATCTTTGACAATCTGAGGGCCTCAAGCATTAATTCATTCTCACAAGTTGGTTGCTCAGAAATAGAGTTTCACCATAAAATGTTGCAACTTTTATGCATAAGGGCAAACACAAGCTAGAATAGCAAAAGCAACAATCTATATTATGCATTTTCATTTGGATATTACATTATCTTCCTCACGATTATCTGAGTTAACACAATTACATATAGAGATCAAGAATTACATATAGAGATAGGCAAGAAGAATAAGACAAAGCCAACTTTCCTCAGTCAAAGATTGCTTAAGTATATATGCTAAAGAAAATCTGATGCTAAGGCATTGATATATGGATACCTCTGACATGAAGAAACTACATCTAACTCGAGGCAGTTCTCAGCTTCTACAATAGCAGCACCAACACTTGCCCCTTTTGATTAGATGCGTGCTACCTTCTTAGCCCGAAACTATTCAAATGATACATCTAACTGGGTCCTCCATATACATTTGATATGAGTCTTTCCATCATGCTCTTGGGCTCCTGTTCTTTCGTGCTCCACTTTCTGGAACAAAGCCACATATATCGCAATGGATAGATCAACCCCAAAAGAACAAAAGGCTTAAGATAAAACACGTACTAAACCCAAGTAATGAAATATGAGACCTATTCGGCTCAATTTTCTCTCCCTGCACAAATATTCCATTCTTCCTCCGCTACCTGTGCATTTGAACTAGACAACAAACGTGAGGCTGAGGGAGGAAGAGGAGAGCAATGACCTGACGGCCCTGCCTAGACGAACGCGGGATATCGAAGAGGAATCCTCGCTTCCTGCACAGTTCGGCTTCGTGGGAAACCCGACACGGCAGTTCCCGAAGGTGGCGTAGAGAAGAAAAGGAGGCGTTCCTATGATTTTAGTCTACTCAACAGTTTTACCTGAAAGCCGCAGTGGACACCATCTCTGAATAGTGAAGAAGCTGCAGCAGTGAGATACCCTCCATTGATTGAGAGAGAGTTGCGGGGGGCTGTCGGGAAGGGGATGTCGAGCTAGAGTCGGAGCATCCTCCTCTGGCACTCCCCCGACTCTGGGAAGGGAGGGAGGAAGGGAGGAAGGGTGACGCCGTGTGGCACGGGGCGAGGGCGAGGCGGGGCAGACCGAGGGCGAGGGCTTTGCCATGTCGAGGTGGGGCTAGGGCAGGCGAGCAGAGGGAGAGGGCGTTGACGTGCAGGGCGACGGCAGGCGAGCCGAGGGAGAGGGCGATGGCGATGGCAGGCGGGCCCAGGGCGCCCGCGAGGGTGACGACTTACTCGCCACCATGGTCGCTTCCCCGTACCTTGCCGACATGTCCTCCTCCTTTCCGTAGAGACCAACAGCAGCTCGGCACCCCTTGCTCCAGGTTCAGGAAAGGGAACCCCTTAAATTAATCCAATCTTTTTTCATTTCCCGCGTATAAGCTGCATTGCCGCCGCAACTAAACACTGGACCTACGATTTTTTATTTTTGGGATGTATGTATTGATCAATACATATATTTTTAAATTTTCATAAGTATATTTCAACTTTTTCTTATACTTTTTAGTTAATCGTAGTTAAAATAAATATTTTAACACATTATTTTGTAAAACCGTAACTATATTTAGGTGTATACACACAGTTAAAATAATCGTATGTGTAACCTTATAACGAATGTTTTTACCATATGTAATTCTCATTTATACCTACGTATTACTCTGTCGTAGGTAAAATCTGTGGGTATAGACTTAATTTGTTGTAGTGTGAGCCAGTGACTAGAAAGGCTCCCCCTACCCCCACAGGTGAGGGCGAGGAGGACGTTTTGTTAACGTCGTCCAGTTCGGAGCCGCGTCGCAGTGGTGTTGGACCAGCACCTCCAGCAGTGTAGTTAGTTAGTTTTCGTTCTGTTGTACCTCGGGTATGCCCCAGACTTTTGTACTTCTTTACACTCTTGTGAAATAGTCTATGTAAACTTGTGAATATATATATATATATATATATATATGCATATTGGTGTGTTCCTTTATGTTTTCACGAACGTGTGTATGATATCCCTTGCGAGGCTTCGGCCCATTCACGGGAGACGGACTCGGGTCAAGCTTGTTAATGGTTTAACGGGCTTGAACGAGACGTTCCGTCACACTACGACTACACGAGAACTCAACATTATTGCTTGCCTGAACACACTACCACGAACCCAGTGCAGTTGATCAAATTTGCACCATGGCTACGTAGCAACACAACATCGCACCATGCACCCAACTCATTCATGCATCCACAGCCACACTCGGGCACATAAACATGGTGACCCTACTAGACAGCCATCTAGACTAAAGCATAGTTAATAACTCCATGCACCCTAGGGCCTTACCACGGTCACGGTGACATGCTACCATAACACCACACAACTAAAACACACAGTATCAAACACACCAACCGTCCAGACAAGATGTCTCACATCGATCCCTCCATGGGGATCAGGACACCAGAAAATGACTCCCTACACAAGTCCACAACCACATAGATCAATCTGTGGTAAGCTAAAAAAACATCGAGCATAACTTCTGAGGACACACTTAGAAGCACAGTCATCGCCCATGTCATGCATATAGTACCACCCTCAACTATATGCTCAACCACATGGTAGCCTATGGCCCTAAGGTGACAGCACCACACCCTAATGTCCCCGTCCTAAATACGACACCCACATAGACCGCATTTTAGCATGGAATCCAAGGTGATTGAAGCCACACGACGGTACACACACTGCAGTCAAAGGTCACACCCTACAAGGGTGACCCTAAACACCCACCTAAACACTGCCTCATTGATCGAGGAGAAAATCATGATGGAGATAGTTGTGGTGTCGCGCTAGGGAAATCGATTACCAGACCATGACAAGAAAATCTAGACATGCCAATGCACATGACGTGTCTCTACGAAAGCACACTGACAACACATAGTGTCTTGGGTGCAACCGGAGACACCAGAAATGGACATTCTCGGCCCCAAACTGCTAGGAAAACCATGGAGTAAGGGAGGGGGAGGATCAATAAGACCCCTAAAACCCAAAAAGCATGAATGCAAGCCTCAAAAGGCCGACTAAATCATCATCAAGCCTATGAACGCCCTCACACTCCTTGCATGGAATCTCCCCAAACAACATGCAAATCTCCCCCATCATCACATACATTCCAGTCTTCAAAGCTCTAAACACCGAGAAGCACGAGCATGTAACCACGGATCATCTCCTACCTCTGAAAAGTCGACGTCAACTTATGTTGGTTGGCTGCCTCCTCCTCATCCCCCACGATCACACGCCACACTGCCACCACACCAAAGATGTAACACCCCATATAAAAATATGTTAAAATGACTAATCAGCAAACTACCAACAACTCAGACTAGTCATTTTCAGAGCTCGAGCAAGAAAAGAACTCTAAAGTTAAGCGTGCTCAGTCGGGAGTAGTCCCAGGATGGGTGACCTTCTTGGGAAGTCTACTCTAGTATGGTTGTTGGCCCAGTTTGTTGGTTGGGTCGTCACAGAAGATGAGCTCCACAACACCGCCGTCGCACCTCCACATCGTCATTGGTGCTGGACATAAGGAGAGGAGGAGGGGGGGGGGGGGGGGGGGGGGAAGAGGGCTCACCGAAGGGGTGGAGGGGAGAAGGTTGGGTCAGGTGTGGGAGATGGCCACCTTATAACGACCTCAAAAAAACAAAACATGCTAGAGTGAAAAGAACACGACTTAAACATGCCTCCCCGCCCGATCGTGATAGAAACCCTAGATGTGTTGGGTGATATGACTACTTCTATAGATGTGTGCCATTCACCCCCACTACTGCAACGACACTGATAAAATCTAGACATCTAGCACACATGCAGGTGACCCCCAATGCTAATCTACACCCTTCTTAGATGCACCAAATAGACCACGTGTAACTAAAACATGCAAGTGCCACGTAAGCACCTCCAGCCAGACCCTTGACAACCTGTTATACGCATGCACCCTAGGCCCAAAAATGTCCAAAATTGGAATCCACAGTACCTTGTCGCACTGCCCATGGTGGTCGTGTCTATAGTCACGCCACCCATAGTGACCACTACTATAGTCACACTATCCAACCAAACGCGACAATACTCGGAGTAGAAAATTGTTGGAAGCCCCGGAAAGGTCTAATCTAGGTCAAACGGCATGCTAGAGCCCTCCCATAGGGCCCAAGTCCAACTCCCAACCCAAAGCCCACGAAGCATCATCAGAAAACCTAAGATGTCATATGATCATATGAATGATCTTAACACTAGACCAAAAAATTGGAGCTATTGACTAACCCCCTCCATCTTTTGACCATTGTGTGAGGTAGCACTGATCACTTGCAACATCTACTTCAATCTATCTTTTCACTTCAAGGGGCTACATACAACATTAATGTAATTTATAGCAAACTATGTAATGCCCAGCCTCAATATATCACCACCATAGAAATCCCATACCGATCGTGACACAAGGATGTAGTTATAGATATACCATGTAATATTATGCACTGCTTCTACAATATACTTAATCTAGTATATCACACCAACTTGTTATTATTATCATTGCCAATGTAACTTAATTTACATTAATAAAAGAACAAATGAAAGGATGAAAATTTAGGTGGTGAAGTTGACTAACATTTTTAACATTAAGTCCACACAATGAGTTGCAGAAGGGGATCAAAAAAATGAGGATGTCTTTTCATCAATTCTTCCCCTGCCTTTTGACCTATTGTTAGTTACCACCTATAGAATAAAGTTCTCACCAATTTTTGCTACCATCTGCTTCATCAGCTGTAAAATGTACTGTGGTGATGAATATGTCCTGAAGTATCCACAGACTTATGATAGAAGACTTGACAGTCGCAATAGACTAGAATGTTGATGAGGTTACTTTCGTTGTGTTTGATCATCCATCACACATAAGTGTAACACCTTCTATCATTTTTTCTTGAAGGAGGCAATATAACTTTTTAATTCTTTTACCTCTACATCTAGGTATACACTAGCAAGTTCGTTTGCAGTAGGAGACTTTTCATGCTTGCCAAAGTTCTGCGTCTTTTGCACCATTGTCTTAAAATATGGGTTGTTTGTAGCATTGAATGTTATTCCGATGTGGTGCCAAAAATTTGCAACAACCTTTCCCAACTAGCATCTTAGCCCTTTACTTTGCAAAGAGTCTTCAATTCTAGTTTGTTTTTCATGCTCCCTTGAGGAAGCATAGGGGTCAATGTCTTACACTTGTGGACCTATTTTCCTCTTTCTCTGTGGTTGGGGGAGGATGAGTGGGAAGGAGGATCAGTAAAGTAATGGTGAAGGCCTTGCGATCCATAAGCATGTCTCGATGGGCTTGCTTCATCACCAAGAGGTGGTTCTTAATTGCCCCTAGCCCTTGCCTCGACACTACTCTCATGTATAGCCTATTGAAAATCTTTCTCATATGGATCTTGTATCATGACATGCATATCGAGTGCTTGAGAGGGGAATCTGTGTTCATCTTTGAATCCTTCTTGGTCACCTCCCATATTAGCCTCTCTTTGCATCCTTTTCGTTGCCTTAACTTGTCTCAAATGTTGGGCTATCGCAGTTTTAAGATAATATGATACGCTTGGACAACCAACCACTTCATTATACCCTTCACCCTTGCATCCTACTAAATGCTTCTTTAGTCAGGTGATAGCTTCCTCACGAAATTACATGTTGCAATAGTTGCATTAGAACTAATGCGCCTATTACCCATTAGCATCCTTCTGTGTTGCCACCTAACATCCTAACTATGACCTCTCTGTGGAGGAATCTATAATGTTATACCATTTAAATAATATCATACTATTCAAATTAATTCACATACATTAAAAGATTCACATCAATTTCATCATTGAATTTCAATACGAATAGCCATGCCATATCATCGATGGAAATGATACATCAAAGTTCCTCTCTTCTTTCTATGTCATTATATACCTAGTTTACTCATCTGATAGTTAAATTAGTATTAAAATAATATAATATAATATTTAAATATTAAATATTCAAATTAACAATAATGCAATCTCATGTAATATTAAAATGATAGATCTATGCTCCTATAATGTTTGTACATCAGTATAAAATTTTATCATATGAAAAAGAACTAAAAATATATTACTAAATTTGAATTTATTCAATATGAAGCCTAGATGTAGCCTAAATGCCATAGATCTATGGTAAAACTTCTTGCAATTGGCTTCTAACCACTTGCAATGAAGTTTACCTACAAGTTCTTGTTTTAAAATTAAAAAAACTAAAAAATAAAGCTAGATCTAGGCTTAGAAGCGTACCTTGCTTGAAGAATATTAAATCAAAGTCATTCTCTAGCCCCAATTAGAGGATATCCAATCTCCACCCTAATCTGCAAAAACAACAACAACAACTCCAATAACGCAAAAAATATGAAAATATGAAGAGGGCTCTTGAGTTAATGGAAGTCGGGGATATGAAAAGAGATAAGGTCGGGGGGGGGGGGGGGGGGGGGGTTTAAAAAAGGGGATCCAATTGTACTACATAGGGTCCGGTCGGATTGGGTTTTCGAATCTAGGTAGGATCATACTGATTCAGTCCAGATCATGTCAAATCATCATCCAGGTGACCTGGCTTGTAATATCCCAGAAATTTAAAAATAAAATATAATAAAAAATAAAATAATATATTGGATCGAAAATAGAAAGTTTAAAAGTAATGAATAAAAAGAATACTATTGAGTTGACCCATTAATTTAAAAAGGGAATCCCCATAAATTAAAAAACATTAAGCAAAAATAAGTGGTGAACTTTAATAAATGATTCATATAGGAGTATTGGGCCAAAATAGGAGTTTTAAAAGATACAATAAAAGAAAGTACTATAAAATTCATACTCCATTATTTCTTAATTAAAATAAGGACAATCTCCATAAAATTAAACCCAATAAGCCAAAAACAAGTAATGAGTTTTACTTATGGTCCATGAGATAGCTATGGGTCAAAACAAGAGTCCAATTGATGGATTATAGATAAATAGGTCAAAATTCGCAATATAACTCATATATATCAAGAAAAGAGTTCTAACCCTACCCTAAGTTGCTAGCCATGAAATTGAGTCTTATCTGACCTAAATAGAAGGACTTATACTAGAAAAAGGTAGATAAACATGGAAAATTCAGAGATGGAGGATAACTAGAGTTGTATGAAGCAATAACAATACAAAAGCTTTAATAAACCCCCAAACCCCTCATGGTCGACCCTAATGTTCATATGAAATCTCTTGGACGAGGAAAGGAAGCCAAAGGAGGAGGAATTCGAGGAGGAGAAGGCTTGGAAGGAGATCTTCAAAGCGTTCTTCATGTTCATAACCCTAGAAGATCAACTCATCCAAAGGTAGGCATTCTCACAAGTAAAACTCAATTAAACTTGTTTGTAGATTGTTCTTAATCTCAGGAACAAAAACCCTCTATTTCCCCCAATTTCTATCGTGTCTATCTTCTTAATTTCATGTTTGAATTCCTATTAAGAACATGTACCCGACCCATCATGTTCTCTTTAAATTCTTATTTATACTTGATCTTGTGCCATGAAATTTTTACTGTACATGTAACATGATGTTTGGAACATGTTGATATACTTTTCCCCAATTTTTATGCAATGGTTTCAGAGTATTAAGCATTTTGCATAAACCGCATAAGTTTAGGGCTTTTCTTATTCATCTCATAATCACGTATCCCTAGGTCATTTTGATCGGAACCAAAACCATAGTAACCTTCTACTTGAAGTTTCCAACATGTTTCATGAAGAGACTTCCTTCAAAAAAAACCCTAGAAATTAGTGTCATAGCCCCAGCTTGGATCCCTATCTATTTTTCGTGAGTTTTCGGTTTCAGTTTTGAATCGCGACGAGTCCAGATGCCGCGATTCAAACTAGTCTTAAAGCGTCTCCACGACAAGGCGCGACGTCTTTTAAACACGTCCGTTTGGTACGCTGCAATTCTATTCCGATTGCCTTAAACGCAACTTCTGATTGGTAACCATCAATCAATATGCCCTATCGATTTCCCCAGAAGCGACCAAACTCTCCGTCGTGATTCTGTTCCGGTTGGTATTCACCAATTGGAACCCCCATCGATTGATTTAAAATTGACCGATTTATATGTCGCGATTATGTACCGATTGCTTTGAAACGCGTCCTTTCTCTACGTTGCGAATATGATTCCAATTGGCACTCGCCAATCAATAACCTACCGATTGCCTTGTATGTGACCGTCCAAGATGTCATGATTATGTTTCGATTGGTACTCACCAATCGGAACCCCCATCAAATTGATTTAGAAGTGACCATTTTATACGTCGTGATTATGTACCAATTGCTTTGAAATGCGTCCTTCTCTATGTCGTGAATATGATTCCAATTGGCACTCACCAATCGATAACCAACCGATTGCCTTGTACGCGACCGTCCAAGACGTTGCGTTATGTTTCGATTGGCACTCACCAATCGAAACCTCCATCGATTGATTTAAAAGCGTCCATTTTATATGTCGCAATTATGTACCAATTGCTTTGGAATGCATCCTTTTGATATGTCGTGAATATGATTCCTATTGGCACTCACCAATCGATAACCAATTGATTGCCTTGTATGCGACCGTGCAAGATGTTGAGATTGTGTTTTGATTGGTACTCACCAATAGGTACGCCATCGATTGCCTTAAAAGCGACCGTGTATCCCGTCACATTTTTTTTCATAGAGTGTCTGCATCGATTTCCTTGAATGCGTCTGACATGACCGTTGCGATTTAAACACGACCGGTACTCTCGTCGCGTTCTTAAAAGGGTCGCAACATTATATCCCATCGCATTCTTAAAGTGACAGGAACCTGCGTCGCGTTCTGCCTGTCTGTCCCAAAAGGACCTGATGCGTTCTTTTATAGGACCCGTCGTGTTCTGAAGGTACCCCGTCGTGATCCTTGTAGGGGTACGTCGCCTTCTGGATTTTTGCACTAAAACCCTAGTTTTCTCTTGTTCTAGTCTAATTATTATGTCTATACCTCATGTTAAGTCTGTAACGCAGTAAAAGAGGTTATATAATCTTGAACTTGTAATGATTTTATTAAAAGCCATACACTTGATTCTCTCATGTCCATGATTTCTCTATCACATGTACACACTATAAACCATCCGACATGATTTGCCATGACATTAAGATGCTCCATAATATATATAGTAAATAAGTGTAAATAATTCATGTTAACTTCCCTATTATTCTAAATGGACTTGTCTTCATTTTATTCGCTTGATTTTGGATAACGTTATCGTGCTCCTCTGTCTTCGAGCACTTAAGGCAAGACGAGCAAAGTTTCTATACACTTTTCTTAACTTGGATGTACTCTCCATTAGGAATACTCCTAACTAGACTAGGTAATCCTTGTTTAAGGCCTCCGTAAGACTCCTGGCTTTGGTAAATATCCATTGCTGACGAGCAGGTTGTACCATAATACCTATAATACCCTTAGGGATCAACATGATCCAACGACCTTAGATTGCTCTCTTATCTTGAGATCACGTTGAACCTCTAGACTGTGTTCGTAGTACGGCCAGTGGACAGTTAGTGAATTCTACCAGACTGCCAGCACACAACTATGCATGTTGTGCAATTGTTATTATCACTTATTTTAACGTTGTTTTACTTGCTTTGACCTTAGTTCTCATCTATTCCATATTTTCTCATCTATTCATGTTCTCTCTATACTCTCGTATATTCTTCAATTACCCTCATCTATTCTTGGTACTCTAATTGGCCATCCATTGATTGTCTAAGATAACAAACATAACCAATGCCAGGCAACATTATAAAGGGCCCGATCTGATCCTGGGAGGTGCGCCCTGAAGTGTCATTTGCCCACGGGAGTTCAATGATCAAGATGTTCGGCATACATCCAAGTGTCAGACTATCTAGATTAATCGAAGGCAATCAAACAAAGTGCTATACTCTCTTGATTGATGAAAGTCAATCAAAGTGTTATCTTGACTAGTGTGCTATTGTGCTATTATACGTGCTATCTAGTGATATGACCATTTCTCTTTCTTTGTTATACATGTTTCATGTTGTTGTTTGACATTGACGTTTTGCTTGATATCGAATTGCTTTTACTATCTCGACTTTATTTGACTCTCTATCGTTAGCTACTCTGCTCTTTAATGCATTAATCATTTAAAGCGTGTTTGGCTCATGAGATTTAAGTCCTACTGAGCGTTATCCTCACCCTACGTATTTGTTATTGTGTCTCAAGTAAATCGGATGCTGACGTTACACACACCAATGGGACAGGACCAGAGTGATGAGCGACCTAGAGTCATATCAACAGAATTACCCTAGTATAATAGAGTCTAGTTAGATATTTGCTTAAATTTTCTTTCCAATTTAATGATGTCATCGAGCCCTATGTATCGGCTCCGAGTTAGTGATTGTAATAGCCTTTATTATCAATGAAATGAAGAGTTTATTCAAAGTATTGCTCAATAGTTGCTTTGCATCACTCAACTGATTCATGCAATATACACTACTATGTACTTTGCTCATGTCCCCCCAATTTATTCTACTGCTACTCAGCATGGCAAATCTTGCCTGCAAAGCTATGTCATGAAATAGAAGCTTGATGTCACCACCTTAGCATGTGATGACTTAAGACAATAGTTGATACCATCGAGCATAACATATCTATAGAAAAATGATCAAGATAAATTGGATTAGTATAAGCAGCATAGGGAAGACATCTTATTATCTCACCATGATTCATTGCTCATATCCTAGGAGGTTCCAATGCCTAATAGTAATAAAGTCATGAGTGCTAATTAGTATTTAGGTTCACCACTATCTGTTTTGAGAGATCAAGAGTGTCAAATCGAGTGAATACTAAGTGTGTGAGGCATATATTGAGATTGTTTGAGTGATCTGTTAGTAACGTGACAACTTAATAGAACATTTTTTGGTGACTCAATAGATCTCGCAGAGGTTGCAAACTTCATTTATTTATGACCGTTGATATTGTACGTATGCCATACAGAAAGACATGCATTGTCGGACCTGAATGGGCAAGTGAGAGGTGATGAGCCATAGTGCCTAGGGGTGTTCAAACTTGGTCCAAACCGAAAAACCGAATCAAACTGGTCGGTTCAGTTCGGTTCGGTTCGATTTGGGGGACCACACAGTTCAGTTCGGTTCCTGGTTGGGAAATGAAATGAACCGAATGTGTAATATATATTAATTAATAATATACTTTTACAAAAAAAAATTTGTAGCGCAGTGGTTGTTAGCGCACCGCCGTTTGCACGACCTCCATCGAGAGGTCGTGAGATCGAATCTCGCTTTAAACATTCAGTTTCTGCATATTTTGGTACTGAATAGTGTATATATTATTGAATTATATATATATATATAATTAAAGGAACTTGTAGCGCAGTGGTCAGCGCACCTTGGGCCTTTCTCCTCGCGGAGGTCGCAAGATCCTTTCTCGCGGCCGCCCGCGTAAACCCCATTTTTTTTTTATATTTCGGTTCAAACCGAACCGACCGGTTTGCTACAGTAATTCGGTTTGGTTCGGTTCTTTGATAAATAAGGGGTGAACCGGACCGAACCGGACCGTGTTCACCCCTAATAGTGCCCATTTAGGCCGCCGTTGGCATTGCCTTGGTGCACTAATAGGAGCATGCACACGCAAACAAGTGCGTTTGCACGTACATCTAGGGTCACACATAGCACTCACGTACCCTTCTCCCCTTCTTGTGAATCTTCTCTCCCTCTCTCGATTTCTCTCCTGCTCTCTCGCTCCTCCATTTGCCACCTCAAACTGCCTATTATTTTTTGACAAAGAAGGCCTTTCCATTCAGTAAGTAATGAGGTACAATAGCAGTAGAGATCCAACTAGCAAAACCTATTACATAGTATAAAAGACCAAACCCCACAATACAAAAAAAGAACAGTATCCAAAGTACAACACAGACCAAGGTGCTACCCACATCAATTTGTAGGAGGTAGAACGGGGGCTTTTAAAGCTTGATCTTTGTCTCCATCAACAGTACCCATTGGGGACTTTTGAGAGCTATAATCTTCCAATAGCTTGACATATCCATGGGGGATCTCAGATGAAACTCCCATGAAACAAGAGAGGTTAAAGGAGCTCTGAATACACGAGGCCATGCCGACACCATCCTCAGGAAATCCACAAAGGGATGACACTACAAGAAAAAGCGGCATTTCCGACGGTCATAGTCTGCCGGAAATCCGACGGCAATCCGTCGAAAACAGTCTTTTCCGACAACTTTCCGTCGAACGGTCGTCGGAAGACGTCCGCCAGAAAATTTTGGTCAGAAATTACCGACGGCTACCTAATCCTCGGTATTCCGTCGGAAATTAGTCGAAAACCATTGTCGGAACATTGGTCAGGTGAATTCCGACCGAAAATCGTCAGAAAATAAGTCAGAAAATCCGTCGAAAACTGCGGACAGAATGAATCTGTCGGAAATAATTCTGTTGGAACTTTCGATAGAAATACCGACGATAAGTTCCGTCGGCCAACTACAATTTCCGACCACCTTCCATCGGAAACTCGTCAGAAATGTGTAATATTTTAAAAAAAATTTGTAGAACTTAACAATAATAAATTATAAACCTGCTAAAATATTCATGCATTCCACAATAGAAGGTACTCACAATGAAACATAAAATCATAAAACATAACTAATACAAAATCAACACAATCATAATGCTAAAAATCAAGACAAGTCTGTTGGATCGTCCGCCATCCCCTCTCCTGATCGTCAGGTGCCGGAGGATCTAATATTACAAAAAATTAATATGAGAAACATTAATACAAATTAATATACAAACATTATTTTCAAAATTAAATTTAAAACATGTGATTATTCCTCAAGTTTAATTAGAAAATATTTTGGATCCTTTAGACTTAAGTTTTTTATAGATCCGTCATTTGAACGCCCAACCCAATCCGGGAATCCAAATCGGATTCTGTTAGTTCGCACACGTCAATTTCACCTATCCGGTCGTGTCGGAGTGAACGGCACTCGATCGATCCCATTTTGGGATTTTGGACCCCCGGGATGTGTGTTTTGATCCTTTAGACTCAATTTTTTTTAGATCCGTCATTTGAACTCCCAACCCAATCCGGGAATCCAATTCGGATTTCGTCAGTTCGCACACGTCACTATCACCCACCCATCGTGTCGGAGCAAACGGCACGCTCAGATCCCTATTTGGGATTTTGGACACCCGGGTTGCATGTTTTGATCATTTAGACTTGGATTTTTTTTTAGATCCGTCATTTGAACGCCCAACCCAATTCAGGAATCCAATTCGGATTCTGTCAGTTCGCACACGTCACTATCACCCATCCGGTCGTGTCAGAGCGAACAACACGCCGATCAGATCCCTATTTGGGATTTTGGACACCCGGGTTGTGTGTTTTGATCATTTAGACTTGGTTTTTTTTTAGATCCATCATTTGAACGCCCAACAATCCAGGAATCCAAATCGATTCCGTCAGTTCGCACACGTCACTTTCACCCCCCCGTCGTGTCGGAGCAAACGGTACGTCGATCAGATCCCTATTTGGGATTTTAAACCTCCGGATTGCGTGTTTTGATCCTTTAGACTCAGTTTTTTTTTTAGATCTGTCATTTGAACGCCCAACCCAATCCAGGAATCCAAATCGGATTCCATTAGTTCGCACACATCAATTTCACCCAC
The DNA here is from genome assembly GCA_014218235.1 of Colocasia esculenta. Taxonomy (NCBI): domain Eukaryota; kingdom Viridiplantae; phylum Streptophyta; class Magnoliopsida; order Alismatales; family Araceae; genus Colocasia; species Colocasia esculenta. The sequence continues at coordinate 5,520 of JACBKR010002591.1, read as the reverse complement.
CCGTCGTGTCGGAGTGAACGACACGCCGATCAGATCCCTATTTGGGATTTTGGACCCCTTGTTGTGGTTTTGATCCTTTAGACTTGGGTTTTTTTAGATCAGTCATTTGAACGCCCAACCCAATCCGGGAATCCAAATCGGATTTCGTCAGTTCGCACATGTCAATTTCACCCACCTGGTCGTGTCGGAGCGAACGACACGCCGATCAGATCCCTATTTGGGATTTTGGACCCCCGGTTGTGTGTTTTGATCTTTTAGACTTGGGTTTTTTTAGATCCGTCATTTCAATGCCCAACCCAATCCGGGAATCCAATTCGGATTCCGTCAGTTCGCACACGTCAATTTAACCCACTCGGTCGTGTCGGAGCGAACGACATGCCGATCAGATCCCTATTTGAGATTTTGGACCCCTCGGGTTGTGTGTTTGATCCTTTAGACTTGGGTTTTTTTTAGATCCGTCATTTCAATGCCCAACCAAATCCGGGAATCCAATTCAGATTCTGTCAGTTCGCACACATCAATTTACCCACCCGGTCGTGTCGGAGTGAACGGCACGCCGGTCAATCCCTATTTGGGATTTTGGACCCCCAGGTTATGTGTTTTGATCCTTTAGACTCAGCTTTTTTTAGATCCGTCATTTGAACGCCCAACCCAATCCGAGAATTTAAATCGGATTCCGTCAGTTTCGCACACGTCAATTTCACCCACCCGGTTGTGTCGGAGTGAACGGCACGCCGATCAGATCCCTATTGAGATTTTGGACCCCCAAGTTGTGTGTTTTATCCTTTAGACTCGGTTTTTTTTAGATCCGTCATTTGAACGCCCAACCCAATCCGAGAATCCAATTCGGATTCCGTCAGTTCGCACACGTCAATTTCACCCACCCGGTCGTGTCGGAGCGAACGGCACGCCAATCAAACCTATTTGGGATTTTGGACCCCCCGGTTGTGTGTTTTGATCTTTTAGACTTGGTTTTTTTTAGATCCGTCATTTCAATGCCAACCCAATCCGGGAATCCAATTCGGATTCCGTCAGTTCGCACACGTCAATTTAACCCACCCGGCCGTGTCGAAGTGAACGACACGTCGATCAGATTCCTATTTGGGATTTTGGACACCCGGTTGCGTGTTTTGATCCTTTAGACGGGGTTTTTTAGATCCGTCATTTGAACGCCCTTTACACTTCTGTTTATTTTAGAATAGTAATTTGAGTGCTCATGTGGTTTTTTTATCCTTCCATAATTATATAAAGGGACCCTCTTTATAGGTTAATTAATTTAGATTTCTATTTTTCCCTTTGACATTCTTTAGTGGTTTCATTTCATTCAAACTATATGAAATTAATAGTAATACTGACCTGAGGGGCTGGCTGTGAGGGGCGTACTCCTTGCATGGCTGAGATCAACTGCTCGACCATAACGCCAAAGTGCGTCCTTAGCTCTCCCGGATGAGAGTTCTCATCTCCTCTACACCACTACCAGGCGGCACAGCAGATGAACTCGCGTATGCAGAGGAGCGACCGAACTCGCATATGAGGACAACACTGGAGTAGTATCCAGGCTGTCCCCAAAGCCGTACACTCGACCCTTCCTCGGCCCTCCTACTGCATCGACCCAAGCCTCCGGATCCAAGTCTGGCTGGGGAGTGCCCTCTTAGCGATCCGCCATCGTCCTGTCATAGGTCTCCTGCAGAACAAATTAAAACTAAATTAAGAAATCAAATTAATTTAATATCTTAATTGAATTCAAAATTTAGCTTGACTTACAGCAATCGTGCGAGCACTCTCTGACATAGTCATCCATCCCCTTCCGCTTATGAGTCTGATCAAATAACTCGCGAAAAGTAGGGGCACGCTCGAGCTCGTGATGCTTACAATTCAACAAAATTAGTTAGTTTCACAATAATAATCAATGTATTAAGCAATTGAACAATAATATGCTTACCAATTTTTGGCTGTGGGTCGCATAAGATACGGACCCACTAGTATGCACATTCTTCTCCGGATGAGTTGATCGGTTGCGTTTTGCCGCCTGTGACCGCTCCTGCCATGGTCCAGTAGCCCAACGCTCACAAAGGGACTCCCAATAGTCCCTCCTCAGCCAAACAGGGCCGTAATCCAGCCAAGCCATAGGATCCCGGTTGCCTGTGGTCTTCATTGCCTTGTCCCGGGCCTCCCACATCGACTTTCTTAAATTAGTCTGGGCAGTAGACTCCCAGACGGCTCGAGCTCGAGGGAGATCCTCGGGTCTCGTGAATGTGTACCTCCGCTGTAAAGAAATAAAATTACTCAACTTTGTGCACTAACAGAGATAGTAATTAAATAAATGACTTTAAATCAGTAAAAATTAATAATACCGTGAACATGTCAAATAATAAATCCCGGACGGGCACCGGGAACTCTCTCCATGCATCCACTGGTCCTGGAATGTGCGTGGACCAGCGTCGTAATATAGCGGGAAGCAGAACCGGGATCTATCTTCCCCTGCAATTGCACATTAATTTTGTACATGAATGTATAACATAAATAACAAATACAGTAAGTTTGAAGTGATCAAGTTTACCCTGAAATCCAACATGGCTGCCGTATGGTAGCTGAGGCCCTCCTCATCCGCTGTTGGATGCTGGCTCTCCACCTCTGTTGAAAACAATTAAGTACACTATTGTTGTATAAATTGGAAGCAAGAAACGTACTAATCTATGGAAACATACATGTACCTGGTGGTGAGGAAGAAGGGAAAGGTGGCGCTACTCGCGTGGTCGGGGAGGCGGTCCCTGCAAAATTATATACACATTAGAAATATGAATTTAAATTGAACAATAATATATAGAGTTTTGTGTTTGCATATACATACCTGTCGTCGGGACGACCGGCATGGACGGGGAGGCAGTCCCTGCAAATTTTATGTACGTTAGAAAATATGAATTTAATATGAACAATAATATATAGAGTTTTGTGTTTACATATACATATACCTATCGTCGGGACGACCGCGTGGATGGGGAGGCAGTCCCTTAAAATTGTATGTACGTTAGATCTCGTGAATTAATATGAAAAATAATATATAGAATTTTTGTTTACATATACATATACCTGTCGTGGACGGGAGGTGGACCCTCGGCCTACGGGGGTGGAAACCGTCCGACTCCGTCCTCCACGTACCATATCTCTATTGAGATAATAAAGATATAACATGTCATCAGCACTCAAATTTGAAGTAGCTATTGAATAACATATAATTAGCAACAACACGAAGTTCTTACAAAATGTAGGATATTTTATCTATATTCATCATCAGATGCTGAAGATATGTTTAATTCAGCGTCATCTTCCCATCCTCCTCAAATTCGTCCTCATCATGCCGGGACTCTTCCTCCTCATCAGACTCCACCTCCCGTGAAGGGCATTTGGGTCAACTTCTTGTTCGTTATCCTTATATAAGCAAATTGGTTCATTTATATCATCAACACTGAACTGCGTAGAAGATGCCAACTCTCGTGCTCACTCCGATCTGATTGGAAAAAATTGTCATTAACACCTTCGAGCTCATCATCAGCCAGGACAAGCTCATACTCAGGGAATAGCCTTGATTTCACTCTACATGCAGCCCACCAACCTCTCAATGAAGGGACAGATAATTTGAATAATAACTTGTTGGGCTTGTGCCGCCAGAATGAATGGCTCATATGTACTCAACTTGGACTTATGCTTGACATCGACAATCCCATATGTTGTGTCATGACGAATAGATGTCGGATCAAACCAATGACACTTGAAGAGAATACATTGTTGTCTTGTCCCAAAAATTACAGTTCAATGACTTCTTCGAGAATGCCATAATAGTCTATTTCATTTTCATTGTAGGCACTTCCCTTCACACATACGCCGCTGTTCATCGTAGACTTATTCCGTCCATAATCTCTCGTGTGAAATCGGTATCCATTCACAATGTAGCCTGGATAGACATACAATCTTCGAGGGCCCATAACTGATCTCTTGTACTCTTGAATCAGTAATCAAACCTTTTTCAACCTATTATAAAAAAAGGGACAGACAATGACAAATTACAACAACTAAGTATGCATAAGAACATAACACTTATGCTTCAAAATATTAGACACATACTCGAGATCTTAACCAAGTAGGAAAAGACTTCTCATGTTCCTTTTCACCTGCACGTCAGTCAGACGTGGATTCCGTTGCAGTATGACCGAGTCAAATTCTCTGCAATGTAAATGTCACACAACCTCTAAGTTCTGCAGTATTGCACGCAAATGATGTACATCATTAGTGTTGAAAGCTTACTCAATGTAGGGGTCTAGTTCTGCGCAATTCATGAATATGTAGATCTCCGCAGCTACCAACTCTCTGTCTTCGAGTGCGCGAGTAGAAGAATATCGAACGCTCGTCCAGGACACTTGAATACAGAGAGTCGGTCAGACACATTAGAATCTCCACCATCATCATTACGTGGAGGTTGAGTGCGTCGGGTTCGTATCTTGTCAAAGTACATCGAACAAAAGTTCGATATCTCTTCAATAAGGTACGCCTGGGTAATGGAGCCCTCAACTTGTGCTTTGTTGCGGACTTTCATCTTAAGATCGTGCATGCACCTACGACAATAATTCAAATGAATACATATGAAATATAAAAGATCGTCGTAATGTGAATAAATTGAGACATAGGAATATACCTCTCAAACGGATACATCCATCGAAATTGTACTGGTCCTCCGACCCTAGCCTCATATGGCAAATGGATGATCAGGTGCTCCATTGAATCAAGAATGCTGGAGGAAATATCTTCTCTAATTTGTAGACTGTCTGTATTATTTTTGCTCCATATTTGCAAGTCATGAAGTCTGAGTTCTGATGCAGATAAAATCCTAAGAATTGACTCAGCTCAGTCATTGCTCCCCATATTTGCTTCGGCAACAACTCACGAAAAGCAATTGGCATCAGTCTTTGCATGAAAACATGGCAGTCATGACTCTTCATTCCGTATATTTTCCCCTCGTTGACATTTACACAACGGCAATATTCGAGACATATCCATCCGGAAATCTCAATTGCTTCAACCATTGCAACACTTCCTTAATCTGTCTGGCCCCAAGCACATATGAAGCTTTAGGTTGCACAACTTTTCCACTACATGCTGCAGCTCTAGTTGGACGTCTGCAAAGTACTTTCAAATCCATTCGTGCCTTGACGTTATCCTTCGTTTTGCCTTTGACGTCCATAACTGTGTTGAACACATTATCAAAAACATTCTTCTCTATATGCATGACGTCTAGGTTATGTCGTATCAAAAGTGTTGACCAATAAGGCAATTCCCAAAAGATGCTTTGCTTCACCCAATTGTGATCCTTCCCAAGCCAGGGATTTGTCGGGTACTACCAGCCAGTTGTGTTACAGTCGGTAAGTTCTGGACCCGCCTCGCCATGTTTCCACCAGACACCCGTTCCATATCTACCTCCTCCATCACAATTGTATTTTTCATAAAAGAATCCTTTTGCTTTCAAAA
>JACBKR010002590.1:0-34061 GCA_014218235.1 Colocasia esculenta | reverse complement strand
CCACTTCAAAATACTCATAGGGAATCAAACCCTCCAAGCTCTCATGACCCCTGTAACGGCCCCGACACCCGGATCCCTGATTCTCACCAAGGATCCGAACATCGCACCGCCGCCCACGGTCCGGAGACCCGGAAGGGCTAACGGATCAGTCTAACAAGATATGTAACAGAAATAAATAACAACAAATGTACTAAAGTGTACCACAAGTGAATGAAAAGTGTCCAACACTAGATAACAGTCTAGTATAGTCCCAAAGTAAATAAAGTACAAGTGTTGAAATAAAAGGGAAATAACACGTCCCTTAGGGGCATACCCCGAGGGTGAAGTACAACTGCTGGGGGAACACTGCCACTAGAGACGCTGACTACTGCGGGCCCATCTCCTCAGTCCACCGTGGAGGGAGCTACTGTGAAGTCTCACCTTCAAAACAGGGAGTGAGCTTCACGAAGAAGCCCAGTAGGGACTACCAATCTCCCACTGGTTCTTATAGCAGAATATAATAATGTGCAATAATTAAATAAAGCAATAAAGTCTATTCTACTAATAGAGTCAAGTGCGGAAGCGTGAAAGAAACTACACTGTCATCAGTCTAAGCTACTCAGCGGAACCGAAAAACCTGTGTACACCAAGGCACCACAAGAACCCAACTGTAAACACAGACAGTAGAAACTGCCTGGACAAACACACTAGCTACAGAACGCTACACTAGTCAGCCGGTTAGGTGCTCCACGAGCCTTACCCTCAACCAACAGTCCATGTCTAGCACCTCCCGTGGGAGTGAGACTCGGAACTAAGAAATGAGAAAGGCGTATCCATATTTGTTTGAGTAAGTTTTGTTCTTTTTAGGTGATAGTATCATGCTAATTAATTAGAATTGTGATAATTGGCTCTTGATTTTAATTTCGAAGACGAAATTTCTTTTTAGGTGATAGTAATGTAACGTTCCGACCGTTCGGATCGTTCTTGTGTGGACATGGAGGCCAGTGTATGGCCGATGACAGGTGTGTAGCAGGTGATCCTACAGGTTTTGAGGTTTTGCCCAAAGTGTTCTCTGTTTCTCGGTTCTTAACGCGTCGAATTGAGGGTCGCGATTTGATCGCGACAGTGAGGGGCGTCGCGTTATGATCGCGACAGACCGTGGCGTCGCGTTCATGTCACCGCCGGTTTAAGTGAACATATGCATGTCTGCCGCGTGTCGCAAGCTGGGAGCTCGGGTGACGTCAGCAGGCTTATCGCGACAGCCTAGCGTGTCGCGTTTAGGTCGCGGTCATGAAGAGCGTCGCGTTCTTAACTGCGTTATGTTTTTAAGTAACCCTAGCAGAACAGAGCTGGTGAAAGCTCTGCTCGGCCAGGGGGATTTGCTGTGGAGATTTCTTGGCGATTTGACTTGCTAGAGCTGGTTCGACGAGCTTCCACCGTGAGGACGTTGCTTGGAGTGGAGGGAACCTCGTACGGGCTTCAGTCTTCGCGTTCTTCGCGAAGGTAGGGAGATTTCTTGAGTTTGATCCGTGAGATTCTTGTGTGAAGTGGTTAATGTGTTTCCTGCTTTCTAAAACATAGATAGCATGTGTAGGAACACATTAAAGCATGAAAACGGACTGTGAACTAATGATTATATGGTGATTGGGGTGATTGGATTGAAGGGTTCAAGATAGGGATCGCACCAGCTGTCGCGGTCGCTGTGGGAGTCGCGACCAGGTCGCGACACCCTGAACCGTCGCGTTCTGAAGGCGATCTATCGCGCCGCCGCGACAACAGCCGAATGTTGTCTTTCAAGTATAAATGTTGGTGTAGAATTATCTGTTTAGTACAGTTCATGTATATGGTGATGGGAAGAGGTGCATTGGCACTCTCTTCGTTCGAGGAGCGTGTGGTGTGTAGTTTACTTGTTGTTCATGCGATTTACGAGAAGGTTTCACGTAGCTTGAGCGTTGCGCACGCGATTTATGTGTACGTAGTGTGTAGTTTGACGCCTTCCGTGGATACCTCTTCAGTTGGGAGCCCCAGGTTTTGTGTGAGCCAGGCACGTGAGTGCTCGGGGCTTGTCCCGGTACTAGGTACCGACGAGGTCTTGTCGTCTTCCTGGACACCCTCGCTCTAGTGTTGAGTAGTACGTCCGGCTGAGGGAAAGACGGCAGTGGGACAGCGACTAGAGAGTTAGTTGTGTTGTTGCTTGTAGCGCGCTCGTAGTTGGGGGAGACGGACACCAGTAGATGTACTGGACCCCAGCTAGTCCTATTTTCCAGTGTCTCACTTTAGGGAGCTCAGGCCAGAGTCTCTAAAGATGCCAGGCATGGGCCTGCGAGGTGTGTGACTTGCAGGTTGTGGTGGTTTAGTTGGACTCCACAGTTCTTGTACTTGTTTAGTTGAGCGGCAGCTGGACCTTTCGTCCGTGGCTGCGAGACTGAGAGGTAGTCCTGTGTGGTTTGTCCGAGTCAGTAACTGGTGTCGCGAACCAGTTGACGTGGCTCAAGCCTACTGTAGCTCGTACACTTGTTTGGTGTTGCCGTTTATTTATTTATGTTGTTCCTGTTAAGCGGCAAGTGGTAAGCTATACTTACAGTTTTACATTCTGCCTAGTATTGTTATAAATTGTTAAAGTAGCATTTCCTGTTTTGCTACTTGTGTTGGTTTGCTCGGTTTCTAGGTTGTTTCCCTACTGAGCCAGTGACACGTGAGGCTCACCCCTACCTCCTACCAGGTGAGGGAGATCCGGAGATTTCGCATCCATCGTCCAGTGGAGGGTCTGCACCACCAGCAGTGTAATTCTACTTTACTGTTGTACACCTCGGGGTATGCCCCAGGTTCTGTTGTAGTTTGGCTACAGTTGTGCTATGACTATGTACATTCATGTAAATATTTGTGAGATTGACAGATCTTATGAATGTTTGAGTTTAATTCCTTTATATTTCTTTGGACTCGTGGTTCGATATCCCTTGCGAGGCTTCGGCCCGTTCGCAGGAGGCGGACTCGATTCAGGCTTGCTAATGGGTTAGCGGGTCTGAATGGCTTGGTCCGTCACAGTTGTAGCCAGACTAAGGCTCATGCATGACCCCTCTAAATGGTTATACAACCGTAAGAGTACCACACCACCTCGGAGAACCAGACAAGCTAAGAGAGCTCTACAAACGACTCCACGCCGCTGTCCCCACAGTTTTCCCCTTCTGCTCCAAGTTCGTGACTTAAGCATGCCCGCCGCCCGGAGAACTCCCTCTAATAGACGCGCGGGGCTGGGGGTCCTAGGTAACGGTAACAACCTGTCTCGTGGAAAAGCCCTCAAGTGCCGAGCACAGGGCGAAGAGACTAGAGTAGCACTGCACTAGGAACAGCACAGGTGCCAAGAAAACCGAGTCGCAGTGGAAGCGGAAAACTCTAAACTACAGGTTGCCAAGTCTCTTCTCAGACTGAGAAGGTGACACATAGGTTGTCGCCACCTGATGGCGACGCTCGGCCTATCGCAACCTGGGTCAGGAAGGCGACGTAGAACCAGTCGCAACCATGTTGCGACAGGGATCCTGTCGCGACCAGAGGGATCCAGGTAATGGCCTGAGACCCCAACCCACCATAAAACAAACATTGGAAAAGAAGACGACAGCCACCCTGTTGCGACCAGAACGCGACAGGGTGGGCGTCGCTTCCCGGGCATTGAAGGTGACGTGTCGGGATGTTGCGACCTGGGTCGCGACGGTAACTGTGTTGCGACCGCAGGGTTTTCATGCACGAGAACATCTTCTTCAAGCCAAACTCCACCCATACAACCATACCATGGGGAGGGGAACATGTAGGGCGAAATAACCAGACTGTACAAGGCCAAACCACTCACAAGAAACCCCATGCATGCATGGAAAACCAAACTATGCTCCATAAACTCACATGCACACATGATATCCTCAATATGCACAACCCAACCCAAGCATGAAACCTCACTCACAAGCACAACCAAGTAAACCACATGAAACATGGATCATATTGCACACCTAGCATGGATCCTAATTGGCCTGGAGATGGGGTTTGAAGTCCTAGCATGCTAGAACTAGGTGGAGGTTTGAGAAATCCCTACCTCCAAACGAAGATCCACCCAATTAGGGCCTTCTCGTAGGATAGCACTCCTCCACCTCCGAGCTCCAACGCTCCAAAAGTCGTCGTCCACGAGCCGAGCACGCCCTTCACAAGTCGAAGGAGAGAATCCACCCGATGGAGGAAGGACAACCCACAGAGAAATGAGGAGGAGAGTGAGAGGGAGAACACATTTAGAACACAAGGTCAACACAATGCAAAGCAAAACTTACCTTTACAAACCACTTCACACACCCCAAGCCTTCCCCAAGCTCCCCATAGAGCAGCCAAGCCTCAAGGTCGCCGGAGAAGAAGGTAACACAGAGAAGAGGGCGAAATGGATGTTGTGCTCTCGGACTTGGGCACTTAAACACAGAAGATGAGAATGCAACACGTTGACTATCGTGTTCCATGAAGTGAACGCGACACCAGCATTGTCGCTATCTCATGGTCAAGGTCAAGCTGACTAGCGGAGATGCCACATGTCGACCTTGCAGGTCTGACACCAGATCACGACGTCTGACCCGTCGCCATCCCACTATCAAAGGTTGACACCCGTCACCACAACCCGATAGCAAGATGAAAAACATGCATGTTGCGGTCAGAGGGTGAACGCGACAGCATGCCCGTCGCATTCCAAATTGGAACGGGACGACCAAGTTGTCGCCTTCAGAAGACGACAGCCCAAGTGTCGCTACCTCCAACAGAAGGCGACAGACTATGGCAAGGAGGGATGTTACAATCTAACCAACAAAAAAAAATAATTTCGTCCTCGAAATTAAGGGCAAAACTAGGGGAAGAGAGAGTAAACAAAGTACCTGTCACTCGAACAAGTAGGGAAATTTCTCCCGCATCTCATCCTCATGCTCCCAAGTGGCCTCGCCACCGGCGTGATGCTCCCAAACCACCTTGACGAATGGAATCTGCTTCCTGCGAAGCTGCTGCACCCTGCGGTCCACCACGCTGACTGGGTACTCCGGCACGGACAGGTCGGGGGCGACCTCTAACTACGAGTATTCGAGTACATGAGACGGATCTAGCATGTACTTCCTCAGCTGAAACACGTGGAAGACGTCGCAGACACCTGCCAACTCAGACGGAAGAGCTAACCTGTAAGCAACCTCTCCAACCCGCTCTAGGATGGGAAAGGGGCCAACAACCTCGGGTTAAGCTTGCCCCTCTTCCAAACCTGAGAACGCCCTTGGTGGGCGAGATCTGAAGGAACACACTGTCGCCGACCTCAAACTCAAGTGGCCTCCTGAGAACATCGGCGTAGCTCTTCTGCCGGCTATGTGCTGTCTGCAACCTCTGCCTGACCAATCTCACGGTGTCTGCACAATGCTGCACTAACTCTGGACCCAGCAACTGCCTCTCACCAACCTCGTGCCAGTGGAACGGTGTCCTACACGGTCGACCATACAAAGCCTCGTAGGGCGCCATCCCTATGATGGAGTGAAAGCTATTATATACGAAAACTTCACAATGGGAAGGTGCGACTCCCACGTGCCGCCCTAGTCTAGGCAGCACGCTCTCAAACGTCCTCGAGGGTCTGAATGGTCCTCTCCGAATACCCGTCTGTCTGTGGGTGGTACGCCGAAATCAGCCTCATCGCAGTGCCAAGTGCCTACTAAAAGCTGCGCCAGAAACGAGAAGTAAACCTCGGATCTCTATCTGAAACAATAGAGACCGGGATTCCGTGCAAAGGTACCACTCTGTCCACAAACAACTGAGCCAGCCTGTCCACTGACCACGCTGCTCTGACTAGAAGGAAGCGAGAGGTCTTCGTCAGCCTGTCGACGATGACCCAAACACTATCGTGCCCCTGAGAAGTGCGAGGTAAGCCAGAAACAAAGTCCACGGTGATGTGCTCCCACTTACACACAGGAATGGGAAGCGACTGCAGCTCACCACCACGATGCTGGTGCTCTGCCTTCACCTGTTGACAAGTAAGGCAGCGCGAAACAAACTCAGCGATATCTCTCTTCATCCCAGGCCACCAAAAGAGTACCCTTAAGTCATGGTACATCTTGGTGGAGCCAGGATGAATAGAGTATCGCGACCGGTGCGCCTCAGCAAGTACCTCCTCCCTGACGTCCTCTGGAACGTAGAGTCTATCCGGAACCGAACCTCGCTATCCTTGTCCAGTGCTACCTCAGGCAACTGCAACACATCTGCCAAGTCCTCGTGTGCACTCTACGCCTCAAGCACCTGCTGGTATATCAACAGACGAACTGTCATGCTGGCCAACACTGCTCTCTCCCGGAGGCTAGACGACATGAACACACCCTGAGTGGCTTCCTCCAGGAGTTTCCAATGTCTAACTAACAAAGAACTCAAGTGGGATCTCCTACTCAAAGCGTCTGCTACGACGTTAGCCTTTCCCGGGTAATAGGAAAGGGTGAAGTCGTAGTCCTTCAAGTACTCGAGCCACCTGTGCTGCCTGAGGTTGAGATCACTCTGCATGAAGACGTACTGTAAGCTGCGGTGATATGTGAAAACCTCGAACACCTCACCGTACAAGTAATGTCTCCACAACCTCAAGCGAACACGACTGCTGTAAGCTCCAGGTCGTGCGTTGAGTAGTGTTGCTCATGCTTCTTCAACTGACGAGAAGCATAAGCAACTACTCGATCGTGCTGCATCAACACAGCACCCAAACCAGTACCTGACGCATATGTGAAGATAACAAAGCTGCCGCTGCTGGAAGGTACCACAAGGATCGGAGCTGAAGTCAGCCGGCTCTTCAGCTCCTAAAAATTGCACTCGCACTCTGCTGTCCACACAAACTGAGTCTCCCACCTAGTCAACTGGGTCAAGGCTCTGCAACTCTGGCGAAGTCCTGCACGAACCTCCGGTAGTAGCCTGCCAGCCCCAAAAAACTGCGAACCTCTGTAACTGAAGTGGGCTGGCCCCAAGAAACCACGGCCTCAACCTTGGTAGGATCAACCGCCACACCTGCACCAGAAACAACGTGACCCAGAAAGTGCACCTCCTTTAGCCAAAATTCACACTTGCTGAATTTGGCGTAAAGTTGGTGACTCCTCAAAGCCTGCAACACCAGCCTCAAGTGGACCTCGTGCTCCTCTACCGTCGCTGAATACACCAGGATGTCATCGACGAACACCACCACGAACCGGTCAAGGTACTCTCGGAAAACACTGTGCATCAGCTCCATGAACGCTACAGGTGCATTCGTGAGCCCAAAAGGCATCACGACAAACTCGAAGTGGCCGTAGTGGGTACGAAAAGCTGATCTGGCGATGTCGGACTCACGGATCCGCAACTGGTAGTAACCCGACCTCAAGTTGATCTTCGAGAACACTGAAGCTGACTGCAACTGGTCGAACAGGTCATCGATCTTGGGCAAAGGATACTTGCGACAACCCTCATTATACCGGTATGGTTATACCAACCCACGCCGGTATAGCAAGCATCATCACAGTGGGACATTTACCCAACATTAACATTCAGCTGAGATACACGTGAATATAAGAACAGAGTAGCGGAAGTAAAAGAAACTCTGTCTCCATTCATTCATCATCCACATTTAACATACATGATTCGATAACATTTGAAGAACTAAAATCCACATAATTTAAATTACTGGAAATTAAATACATAAATGTCCACACTTGTACATTTGTCCATGATAATGCTATTACAATGTTCAATTTACATACTATGAAAGTCACAAAATGTCACTAGTGCTCCAAGACTCTAATCTCTGCGCTCGGAGTCGGTCTCCAACGTCTCTTCCACAAGTGCCTCGTCACCAACTACACCTGTACGCCGAAGCAAGTAGTGAGTCTAAAAGACTCAGCAAGTAATTCTACACATACCGCTCATGCACATATCATGGTAGGTTTTACACACACATTCATAGGACACAACATGTAGCATGCTCGACATTAAATTTTTACAACCTATCATGGTGAATCTACAATTTAACACATGGACTATGCTTTCAGATTTGCAGAAATAGAATCACCTATCACATGCTTTCTATTCATTTCTCACATAAAATCTACCTCCAACCAACTAAGACATGAAAGCCATTAACATACATTTCCGAACATGCATGAAGGAACACACCTAACATGGAATCTACACATTCCTACGCATATACATAACCATTTTTCATACTTTAAGCTTGCTGGTTTTACATACTTTAGCAACCATAATCTAATACATGAGAGCTACAACAATGATTTAAATCACAACATGTGAACAATCAAGTATGGAGGTTGTTTACATATCCTTATCAATTATCCCTAACATGAATTCTAGGCAATTTGCATACATAAACATGATCTTAACCTAGTAAAGCTACTATTCAAGCATGATTTCAGATTGTCATAACATAGATTACAAACTCACACTCTCACATTTGGTTTAACATTTTTACACAATTTCAATTTCGCATATTTCACACTTTACACATGCACTTTTACACATTGTTCACATTCACATTTTTCACATGAACACATACACATTTACACATTCACATTTACACTTTCACATTTAGTGCCGTGACACATAGTCCAAACCACCAAAGAAGGACACAAACACATCACATCACGTAGACGCCATCTAGGCAATACAATGGCGACTCTTGGACTGCGCAGACCGGGAGAACAAGTCTCCACCCTAACGAGTGGTACTTGTCCACCTCCAGGATTTCCCCCTAATGCCCTTAGGTCACTACACATTGAACCTTCTCAGGGGGACTTTTCCCTGATACGGTTCCACTGCCCTCTGCGGAAGCAGTGTCACATTTGGCACAAGTTACACATTACACATTTTTACCGATTTTTAACACATAGGTTTACACATGTCATTTCTCATTTCATTCACTTTCTCACTCACATGCACACTTCTCTGTTTTTCCTAACATGGCACTACAATTACAGAAATGTAGCATTCAGGAAATTTCACTAATCAGGTTGCTATATACAAAATCAAATCATTTTACAAAGGCTTGCATTAGTTTCACATTTTTACATGGAAAATTAATATTGCATCATATACTGGTCCAAATGACCTGAAATTTTAACCACAGGCTAATTTCGGGTTTAGGATTTTTCAGATTTTTCTGACTCAAAATGAAATTACAGAAATTTTACCATCCATTCCACACTATATTCATAATGCAATTTCACATGGAGTTAAACAAAATCACAATTTTTAACAGCTGACTGTCTGAACCCTAGCATGCACAGGGTCACAGAATTTGTTCCCGAATTTATCGAGCATCACGCAATTTACTGGAATTTAACATGACCTACGCATGATTTCTATTTTCCCAAAACAAAATTTCTTAAATAATCATACAAGCATGGGAAAAATATCAGAAACTCAGAGCACAGATAGTAACTTGCATACAGGGTATAACAAATTTGGCAACAAAACTTTGCCACTGATCATGAGGATCATGGTGCATACACATGGCCATTCTTTTCGCATACACATTAGATACACAATTAAACTCAACCACCGACAAAATAGGTGTACATTCATTCTCCCATTCATCACATTAGCTAGTGTACGTAGTATATAAGGGTTACATTATATCCTCATCACAAAACATGTCGAAGTTAATCATATAGAGGGCAGAACAGTTCACTGTTCTGTCCAGATGAACTTGGCGGCGGTCTCTGGCCGTTAATTCAGTGTCAACGGCATAATCGCTGGACGCTAAGCATGATCTTAGCGGCAAGGGATATTGCCGTTAATGTCAGATCTGTGCAGAACACAGACCCGAGCTCCAAAGATAGGGTGATTTGGGGGTCTAGGACATGAGGGAATTACATAAAAATTGTAAAACCAACCTAGACACATATACAGGGACGTTATGGGTAGGGTACTTGCCTTTTAGAAACACTCCTAAGGGATCAAAGGTATTGGTGAAGCCCTCCTTGGGCAGTCCCAAGAAGCTCCTAACCAGTCCCCAAGACAGCTTCCCTCCGGGTTCTTGAGCAGTCTCCACAGCAAGTCGAGGTCGGGGAAGCCTTCCTCGATGATCCAGTAAGCTCCTTGAAGTAGCAGGTGGCCGGATCAAGCTTCAGAAGTTCGAATTTTGGGCTGCAAATAGGAGGGTTTCTCACAGTCCGAAATAGGGTTTTTCTCTCTTTTCTCTTCTTCCTCTCTTGAAAAGGGACCAGAGAAGGGTTAGGGTTGTAGAAATGGGTCTGAATAAAGAAGAGGGGTTCTCTTGTCACGTAGGGGTGACAAGATGGCCTTTCAGACCGTTGGGGACAGCCCCCCAATGGTTGGGGTGGCTTGCTTCCGGAAATTCTGGGCTCTGCAAGGCATGCAGGTCAGAGAATTTGGCATCCACATTGCTGGACGCTGGAATTAGTGTTGGCGTCCATAGGGTTGACGCCGACACCACATCGACGTCATGATATTGACGCCATCTAGCCTTCGGCCAGAAGTCTAAAACATGCAGAAACCCATGCACATCATGTATATATACATGTAATATCTATATGGCATTGTGCACACACTACCATCAAGCAATACATGCATTATTTATACCTAAATTATACACATACACACATAAGTATACTAACTAGTACTTACA
This sequence comes from Colocasia esculenta, assembly GCA_014218235.1. Taxonomy (NCBI): domain Eukaryota; kingdom Viridiplantae; phylum Streptophyta; class Magnoliopsida; order Alismatales; family Araceae; genus Colocasia; species Colocasia esculenta. The sequence continues at coordinate 23,422 of JACBKR010002590.1, read as the reverse complement.
TAGATATTTACACAACACGAATTATTTACATGCAATACAATAATGCAATAAAATTCGAGGGCCTTACAATACTTGTTCTTCACGGTCACCAGATTCAGCTGCCGATAATCAATGCACATTCTGAGGCTGCCATCCTTCTTCCTCACAAATAGAACATGCGCTCCCCACGGCGAACGAGTAGGACGAATGAAGCCCAACGCAAGCAACTCCTCTAGTTGGCGCTTCAACTCCCGCAGCTCTACCGGCGCCATCTGGTACGGTGCCTTGGACGTAGGCATCGTCCCCGGAAGCAACTCAATGGAGAAGTCTACCTCTCGCTCAGGCGGCAAGCCAGGTAGATCCTCCAGAAACACGGCGGCAAACACATAAACCACAGGCACATCTGAAACAAAAATCTCACCAGAATCTGAGACACACACAGAGGCCAAGAAAGCAACACAACCATCTCGGATGAGGCGCCGAGTTCTACAGAAAGAGACAAAGGGTCGACAGACAGACCGGGTACCTCGGAAGTAAAGCACAGGTGCTCTAGGTATCTCAAACCTCACGGTCTTCCGCTGACAATCTACCAGTGCAGAGTGCGCCTCCAACTAGTCCATGCCAAGAATGGCATCAAAGTCGTGGAGCTGCAAGGCAAACAGTCTGGCTGGTAGCTGGTGGCTCTGAGCCTCGACGGTGACACCCTCCAAGTAACCAAGGGTACGCACAAAGTCACCCGTCGGCAGCTCAACTGCAAGGTCACAGGCCTACTCCGGAGCAAACTCAGACAAAGAAGCAAAGAACTCCTCAGAAGCAAAACAATGTGTGGCACCCAGATCAATCAAAACTCTAGCAGCTCTACCAAAGATGGGAACCGTACCGACGACCAAATTAGAAGCCTCCGCCTCCTCTCTGGTGATGTTCATCACCCGACCGCGACCTCGTCCTCGCTGAGGCTGTTGTGCTGGCGCTGCTGGTATTGAACCTAGTGTTGTTGTTGGCGCTACTGCTGCGGCTGCTGGTACTAACCCTGGTGCTGCTGCTGGAGCTGCGCTGGATGGGGTGGATGTATTGAACCTGAGGTGCCTATTGCTGCTGCTCCTACTGCTGCCTCAATGGACACTCTCCCCTGTAGTGACTTGGCTGCCCACAGTGGCAACAACTCGAGTCCTGCTGGCTATGCTCTGCTCCCTACTGCACCGACTGCTCCACTGGCTACTGCTCCGACTGACGTCGCAGCTGCTGCTGCCTGTACTGACGCCTGCCTCCACGAGCGAACAGCCTCTTCAACTTCGAAGTCAGGCCAGCACCGCCTATCCCCGAAGAAGAAGAAGAGGAAACACTCCCTCGACTGCCCGAAGGGCACTGGTATGGAGAAGACCTCCCCGAGCCCCCGCTCTACTGTGGCTGAAATCGACACTCCCTCTCTAGGGTTGTAGCTCTCGCTACTGCCATTGCCAAGTTGTCACAGAGGTGACCAGCCATGGCCCACCTCAAGTGTGAACGTAGCCCGCTAATGAACCGCTCGATACGAGCCTGCTCACTAGCTGCCACGTGGGGAATGTTTTGAAGTAGCTGCAGAAACCTCTGGTGGTACTGTTGACCTCCTGCCGGCATCTGCTAGTACGGATGGTACTAGGGGTACTGCTGGCACTGTGGTTACTACCAAGGACCCTGGAACATCGCTCTCCACCATTGCTCTGTCACAGCGGAGGGGGCTGGGGCAGAAACCACTGCTTCTGCTGTTGCGACTGCTGCTACTGCTGTGGCTCCCCCTGCCGCAACAGAACGCCCTGTGGCAACGGATCACCAGGCTGCTCGAACTGCTGGGGCTGAGCGTCAATCGGCACATGCTCGGCTGCAACCAACCTGTCTAACTCGAACTCCTGAAGCTCCACCAGCTCACGAACCTACCTGCAAGTGTGTGGAGGTATGTTCTGCAAAACAGACACAATAAGAAGTTAACAGATAAACTCCAGCGGCTTAGCAGTGTTATTTGTACTTCCTAAGGGACTTTATGTTATTACTTATTTCCACTACATGTCTTGATAGACCCCTTGCTCGGATACCACTGTAACGGCTCGGCTCCCGGATCCCCGATTCTCACTAAGGATCCGAACACCACCATCGCCGCCCACGGGTCCGGAGACCCGGAAGGGCTAATAGATCAGTCTAACAAGATATGTAACAAAATAAATAACAACAAACGTACTAGTGTACCACAAGTGAACGAAAAGTGTCCAACACTAGATAACAGTCTAGTACAGTCCCAAAGTAAATAAAGTACAAGTGCAGAAATAAAAGGGAAAGAATATGTCCCTTAGGGGCATACCCTGAGGGTGAAGTACAGCTACTGGGGAACACTGCCACTAGAGACGCCGACTACTGCGGCCCGTCTCCTCAGTCTGCCGTGGAGGGAGCTGCTGTGAAGTCTCACTTACAAAACAGGGAGTGAGCTTCACGAAGAAGCCCAGTAGGGACTACCAATCTCCCACTGGTTCTAACAGCAGAATATAATTAATGTGCATTAGTTAAATAAAGTAGTAAAGTTTATTCTACTAACAGAGTCAAGTGCGGAAGCGTGAAAGAAACTACACGGTCGTCGGTCTAAGCTACTCAGCGGAAACGGAAAACCCGTGTACACCAAGGCACCACAAGAACCCAGCTGTAAACACAGACAGTAGAAACTGCCTGGACAACACACTAGCTACAGAACGCTACACTAGTCAGCCAGTCAGGTGCGCCACGCGCCTTACCCTCGACCAACAGTCCATGTCTAGCACCTCCGTCGGAGTGAGACGTGGAACTAAGAACAACATAATTGCCGTAGTTTGGCCGGACTACGGTCCCATGCCTGACCCCTCTAAATGGTTCTGGAACCACGTAGAGTGAGGCAGTGTGAAAGGACTAGCTGGTCCGCACCGTAAGAGCACCACACCACCTTAGAGAACCAGACCAGCTAAGAGAGCTCTACAAACAACTCCACGCCGCTGTCCCCACCGTTTTCCCCTTCTGCTCCAAGTCTGTGACTTGAGCAGGCCCGCCACCCAGAGAACTCCCTCTAATAGATGCGCAGGGCTGGGGGTCCCAGGCAATGGTAACAACCTGTCTCATGGACAAGCCCTCAAGTGCCGAGCACCGAGCGAAGAGACTAAAGAAGCACTGCACTAGGAACAGCACTGGTACCAGGAAAACTAAGTCGCAACAGAAGTGGAAAACTCTGAACTACAGGTTGCCAAGTCTCTTCTCAGACTGAGAAAGCGACACACAGGTTGTCGCCACCTGAAGGCGACGCTCGGTCTGTCGCAACCTGGGTTAGGAAGGCGACGCAGAACCAGTTGCAACCATGTCACGACAAGAATCCTGTCATGACCAGAGGGATCCAGGTAACGGCCTGAGACCCCAACCCACCATAAAACAAATACTAGAAAAGAAGACGATAGCCACCCTGTCGCGACCAGAATACGACAGGGTGGGCGTCACTTCCCGAGCACTGAAGGCGACGTGTCGGGGTGTCGCGACCTGGGTCGCGACGCTAACTGTAAGGTCTCGAGTCTTAGCGGATCCTTATTGGGTCTTGTCAAGGTTCTGTGTGGTTGACGACAAGATCTATTGTCGTTAACTTTTAGTTGGTGGCAGGGTCTAGCCGTTGACTTGGAGTTAGCGTCCAACGATGTGGACGTTTGTTGTTGAACTCGACGACAAGCGATTTGGACGTCAACCTATAGGCGGTTCAGTAGGAGGCTAGAGATGTGGACGCCAATTGGTCGCGCCTGTAGAAATAGGGCAGCCCGAGAGCAGAAACCTTTCTTCTCTTTTCCTTCCTTTCCCTCCACTTCTGCCTTTGTCCATTTCCACTACTTCTGATGGGTGATGGGAGTTCGTGGGAAGCTCTGGTATGCGTGGCGGTGCTTGATCTGGCGGGAAATGTGAAGATTTGGTGCAATTCGCGCGTTGACTTCGAGGGGTTTCGGTGCCATTGGTGGCTGTTTGGGAGTTTTTAAGACGTTCTGAGGTAGGGACTTAACTCCTATAACCCTCCTTAGCAATCAGCATGCTCATTTGTGTGAATTAGTATGCCAATTGCGGTTTAGGGTTGGGTTATACCATGCCGAGATTTTGGGTGTTTTGGGCAATCTAAGCGTTGGATTGTTTAGTTTTGATGTTTTGATAGTGTTTAAAGATGTGAGGAAGTATTTCCTCCATCAGTAAGTGTTCTGATTGGGTAATTCTACCCAATTGGACTGACCCGGTGCTGTTTTGGGTCTAGGGGACTGAAGAGCTTAACGTCCACATCTGTTGACGTTGAGATCTTCAAGGTTGATATAACGACAAGGTCGATTGCCGTTGAGTTAGGGTTAACGTCATGATGAGTGCCGTTTACTTCATATTAGCGGCAATCGATGTTGTCGTTAATATCCTGTGTCCCAACAGGCTTAAGTCCTGTTCTGTGTTCAAGGTGTTGACATGTGATGTCCGCCCTGTTAACACATTCTGCCAGGCTTAGAGTGTGACTCTGCCTGTACATATGAGTAATTAATTGTGACATGAGGTGTTCACTTACTGTACGGAGTTTCAGACGTTGAGTGTGTTCCGTCTGTTGTACGCGCGTTGCGTTACCGCGTGCCCGTTTTTGTTGTGTTTCCTAGGCGTGGGTGCTACTCCGTCTAGATGACTAGCGTGTGGTTGTCCTCCGCTAGTGAGCCAGGACGCCAAGTGCGACTCTGTCCTGTGCGTACTCCTTGTGGTGGTTTTAAGCCGGTCTCCGTGGAGCCCCTTCTCTACCGCTAGGGTCAGGCGTAGGGGAAAAACCGGTCGTGGACCAGACGCGAGAGAGAGCATCTGTAGTGTGCACACGTGGCTGGGGTTCAGAGCCTCTATGGTGACGGGACGTCGAGCCACAGACCCTAGCCGAGTCCTACTTACTGTGTGTGTGTGAGTGTGTGTTACTGAGCCGCGAGGTTTACAGTTTTGTGTTGTGGTGCGACGTGTACTTACTTTCAGTTTTTACTTTCTTTCCTGCTTAGTAGTTCTGTTACCGGTGGGGGTTAGTTGCCCTACTGGGTCTCTTTCTTGAGACTCATTCCCTTTTCCCCAAGTGTTCGTGTGCGGCTTTCGTGGCTGTGGAGCCTTGTCTCTCCGGTGCTGGTCTTGCTTGGCTATTGTGAGTGGTACTTTTCTTTGTACCCACTGTACTTTTGCGTTTAGCTTTGACTCTGAGTTGTTCTTGTGTTAATTGTTTTAATTTGTAGCGTGTACATTTACTTATATGTTCTCCTCAGACACTCTTTTCTTACCCTTTCGAGTTTCGGCTCGTGGGTTAGCGAGTCAGGATTCGAGTTACTGGTCAGGTACCGGTAATGCGGATCTTGGGTCGTTACACTAACCGTGTCGCGACCGTAGGGTTTGCATGCCCGAGAACATCTTCTTCAGGCCAAACTCCACCCATACAACCATACCATGGGGAGGGGAACATGCAGGGCAAAATAACAAGACTGTACAAGGCCAAACCACCCACAAGAAACCCCATGCATGCATGGAAAACCAAACTATGCTCCATAAACTCACATGCAAACATGATATCCTTAACATGCACAACCCAACCCAAGCATGAAACCTCACTCACAAGCACAACCAAGTAAACCACATGAAACATGGATCACATTGCACACCTAGCATGGATCCTAATTGGCCTGGAGATGGGGTTTGAAGTCCTATCATGCTAGAACTAGGTGGAGGTTTCAGAAATTCCTACCTCCAAATAAAGATCCACCCAATTAGGGCGTTCTCGTAGGATAGCACCCCTCCACCTCCGAGCTCCAACACTCGAAAATCCGTCGTCCACGAGTCGAGCACGCCCTTCACAAGCTGAAGGAGAGGATCCACCCCATGGAGGAAGGACAACCCACAGAGAAATGAGGAGGAGAGTGAGAGGGAGAACACATGTAGAACACAAGGTCAACACAATGCAAAGCAAAAACTTACTTTTACAAACCACTTCACACACCCCAAGCCTTCCCCAAGCTCCCCACGGAGCAGCCAAGCCTCAAGGTCACCGGAGAAGAAGGTAACACAGGGAAGAGGGCGAAATGGAGGCTGTGCTCTCGAACACTGGCACTTAAACATAGACGATGAGAACGCGACACGTTGACTGTCACGTTCCATGAAGTGAACGTGGCACCAGCATCATCGCTATCTCATGGTCAAGGTCAAGCTAACCAGCGGAGACGCCACGTGTTGACCTCGCAAGCTGACACCAGATCGTGACGTCTGACCCGTCGCCTTCCCACTGTCAAAGGTTGACACCTGTCACCACAAACCCGACAGCAAGACGACAAACGTGTATGCTGCGGTCAGAGGGTGAACGCGACAACATGCCCGTCGCATTCCAAACCGGAACGCGACGACCAAGTTGTCGCCTTCAAAAGGCAACAGCCCAAGTGTCGCTACCTCGAACAGAATGCGGCAGACTATGGCAAGGAAGGATGTTACAACCCCTCACACCATTGTTGTGAACCTTCCCACTCTAGTGATGGGGTCAACTATCCAGATTGTGCTCATGCACTCCAACGCCAAATCATTGGCATAATCAATTACTCAAGGGGTCGTTTCCCTTTCCATATCAAATGCTATACAATCTTTGGGCACGGTCCCCACATTGTTTCTTTCAACTCTACCAGGGGAACTCCCCACCTTTTCATTAAACTACATTCCAAGGGAGTTGCCATTGTCATTTGACACTCTGACGGAAGTCAACAATCCACTTATTGAGAGTCGTTCAACCTCTATGAGGAAGTACCTGATGGTCAAAACACCATTCCCAAGCGGGAGCCTAAACGCCGGGGAAGGCAAGAAACAAGGGGGCCTCCTCCATCATTTCCATTTTCATTGCAATCATTTTTGTGCTGCTTAGCACCTTTCCGTGGGTTCTCCACATTCCCTCCCCACGGGAGGCATTTTATTTTCATTTATTGTACAATCCATCCTCTTCCACTGGGCATCAAGCCCCTTTTTGTACTCCTTACTCTCCTTCCATGCCCTACGTGGCACAACTCCCTTCCGTGCCCCACGTGGCACAACTCCTTTCCGTGCCCCACGTGGCACAACTCTCCTCCATGCCCCGCATGGCACACCTTCTTCCAGTGCCCCACGCAGCATGTCTCCATCTCGTGCCCCACGTGGCACAACTCCATCTTGTGTCCCATGCGGCACATCTCCATCTTGCGCCACACGCGGCGTGCCCTCCTTTCTAGCCCCTCGCGGCCCACTTTTTCCTTTCTCTCCTCCGGGCCATTCGGATTCTCCTCGTGCAGAGCACCGCGCCCTCCTTCTTCTCCAATCCCCTCCGGCCCCACCGGAGTCTCCAAAATCTTTCCTCCACTCTCTCCTCGCTGCCTTTAATCAGGTCCTTCGACCCTTCTCGCATTGTTTTTGGGGCTTTAGCCCCCACACATCCCTTTAATTCTAAATAAAAAATGTAAATTCTAGTAGATCTCCAAGTCTCGCCCCCAACGCCGGTCATTCGTCCCTCCAAAACTGTAATTGGGTCCTTCGACCCTTCTCGCATTGTTTTCGGGGCTTTAGTCCTCATGTGTTTTCTTAATTTACAAAAATAAAATGGAAATTCTCAAACCCCCGAGTCTCACCCCGATGAAGGGCATTCGTACTTTCCTCGCCGCCTTTAATCGGGTCCTCGACCCCTCTCGCATTGTTTTTGGCGCTTTAGCCCCCACTTGTTCTTTTAATACCAAATAAAACGTAAATTCTTCGTAGGCCCCTGAGTCTCGCCCCGACATAGGGCATTCGTCCTCTCTTTACCCTCTTTGGGCTTTAGCCCCACTTAGTCTTTAATTCTAAATAAAAAATGTAAATTCTCATAGACCTCCGAGTCTCGCACCAACATAGGGCATTTGTCCTCCTTTACACTCCAAAATCTTACTATATTTTAGCAGTGTCAAAAATCCAAAAAATCCACAAAAAATGAATATTGACATTGCCATGCTATCGCAGCATCCTTCTTATGAAAAACTCCACGCCAGGAGTCTAACCTTTTCCTCCCAGGTCATTAAGGTTCGCCCTTGGCATGGGCACTTACACACACCTCACGGCGCCCAAAGCCGATTGCTCCCGATAGATACCGTCACCGTCACGACCATGCTTGAAAGGCACAAATGTCTATTTCTCCTCTTACTCGGCCAAATATGGGTAGTATTGGTAGTCTGGGAAAGGCAACCGACCCAAAGCACCCTATCATAAGGGAATGTCCCCAAAAAGGGCAAATTAAATGACCAAATGAAAAACCAAGTCAAATGCATGTCAAGAGCGGCAAAGTCCCGTAGGGATCCAAATGGACCTGGACGTATGCATGCAAAAATCAAAATTAAATCAGTATAATAAGGCATGCCAAAGAGTGGCAAAGTCCCCGCGGAGATCCAAATGGCACGACAAGAGAAAGCGGAATTTCCGACGGACCCAATCCGTCAGAAATCCGACGGCAATCCGTCGGAAACACTGCCTTCCGACAACTTTCCGTCGAACGGTTGTCGGAAGATGTCTGTCGGAAATTTTGGTCAGAATTTACCGACGGCTACCTAATCCGTCGTATTCCGTTGGAAATTCCGACAAAATATTCCTTCAGAAAAATAGTCGGTAATCTAACGAAAATTAGTTGAAAACCGTTGTCGGAACATTGGTTAGTGAATTCCGACTAAAAACCGTCAGAAAATAAGTCGAAAAATCCGTCAGAAACTGCCGATAGAATGAATCCGTCGGAAATTATCTGTCGAAGCTTTCGACAGAAATATGGATGGATAAGTTCCGTCGGACACCTTCCGTCGGAAAACCCGTCGGAAATGTCTAATATTAAAAAAATTCAGAAATAAACAATAATAAATTACAAAATCTGCTAAAATATTAATGCATTCTACAATAGAGGTACTCACAATGAAACATAAAAACATAAACAACTAATATAAATCAAACACATCATAAATGCTAAAAATCAAGACAAGTCTGTTGGATCGTCCGTCGTCCCCGTCTCCTGGTTGTCAGGTGCCCGAGGATCCCATATTAAAAAAAATTAATATGAGAAACATTAATAAAATTAATATACAAACATTATTTTCAAAATTTTAAATTTAAAACATGTGATTATTCCTCAAGTTTAATAAGAAAATATTTGGATCCTTTAGACTTGGGTTTTTTTTAGATCCTTCATTTGAACGCCCAACCAAATCAAGGAATCCAAATCGGATTCCGTCAGTTCGCACATGCCAATTTCACCTACCCGGTCGTGTCAGAGCGAACGACACGTCGATCGGATCCCTATTTGGGATTTCGGGCCCCCGGGTTGCGTGTTTTCATCATTTAGACTTGGGTTTTTTTTAGATTCGTCATTTCAACGCCGAACCCAATCCGGGAATCCAAATCGGATTCCGTCAGTTCACACACGTCCATTTAACCCACCGGTCGTGTCAGAGCAAACGGCACGCCGATCAGATCCCTATTTGGGATTTTGGACCCCTGGATTGTATGTTTTGATCCTTTAGACTTGAGCTTTTTTAGATCTGTCTTTGAACACCCAACCCAATCCGGGAATCCAAATCAGATTCCGTCAGTTCGCAAACGTCAATTTAACCCACCCGATCGTGTCGGAGTGAATGGCATGCCGATTAGATCCCTATTGGGATTTTGGATCCCCGGGTTGCATGTTTTGATCATTTAGACTCGGTTTTTTGCACATCCGTCATTTGAACGCCCAACTCAATCCGGGAATCCATTTGGATTCTGTTATTCGCATACGTCAATTTAACCCCCGGTCGCGTTTGAGTGAACGGCACGCCGATCAGATCCCTATTTGGGATTTTGGACACCCAGGTTGCAAGTTTTGATCATTTAGACTCGGGTTTTGTACATCCGTCATTTGAACGCCCAAACAATCCGGGAATCCAATTCGGATTCTGTCAGTTCGCACACGTCAATTTAACCCACCGGTTGTGTCGGAGTGAATGACACGCCGATCAGATCCTTATTTGGAATTTGGGGCACTCGGGTTGTGTGTTTGTTCATTTAGACTTGGGTTTTTTGTACATCTATCATTTGAACGCCCAACCCAATCCGAGAATCCAAATCGGATTCCATTAGTTCGCAAACGTCAATTTAACCCAGCAGGTCATGTCGGAGTGAACAGCACGCTGATCAGATCCCTATTGGGGGTTTTGGACCCCCGGGTTGCGTGTTTTGATCATTTAGACTCGGTTTTTTTGTACATCCATCATTTGAACGCCCAACCCAATCCGGGAATCCAATTCAGATTCCGTCAGTTCGCACAGGACAATTTAACCCACCCGGTCATGTCGGGGCGAACAGCACGCCGATCAGATCCCTAGTTGGGATTTAGGACACCCGGGTTGTGTGTTTTGATCATTTAGACTCGATTTTTTTGTACATCCGTCATTTGAACGCCCAACCCATTCCGAGAATCCAATTTGGATTCCGTCAGTTCGCACACGTCAATTTAACCCACCCGATCATGTTAGAGTAAACGACACGCCGATCAGATCCCTATTGGGATTTTGGACTCCTGGGTTGTGTGTTTTGATCCTTTAGACTTGGGTTTTTTAGATCCGTCATTTCAACACCCAACCCAATCTGGGAATCCAATTCTGATTCCATCAATTCGCACACGTCAGTTTAACCCACCGGTCACGTCGGAGCGAACGGCACGCCGATCGGATCCCTATTTGGGATTTTGGACACCCGGGTTGTGTGTTTTGATCCTTTAGACTGGGTTTTTTTTTAGATCCGTCATTTCAACGCCAACCCAATCCGGAAATCCAATTCGGATTCGGTCAGTTCGCACGTCAATTTAACCCACCGGTTGTGTCGGAGCGAATAGCACCCGATCGGATCCCTAATTGGGATTTTTGACACCAGGTTGCGTGTTTTGATCCTTTAGACTTGGGTTTTTTTTTAGATCCGTCATTTGAACGCCCTTTGCACTTCTGTTTATTTTAGAATAGTAATTTGAGCGTTCATGTGACTTTTTTATCCTTCCATAAGTTGATTGTATAAAGGGACCTTCTTTATAGGTTAATTAATTTAGATTTTTTTTTTCCCTTTTGACATTCATTAGTGGTTTCATCTCATTCAAACTATATGAAATTAATAGTAATACTGACCTGAGGGGCTGGCTGTGAGGGGCGTACTCCCTGCATGGCTGAGATCAACTGCTCGACCATAACGCCAAGTGCGTTCATAGCTCTTCCCGGATGAGAGTTCTCATCTCCTCTACACCACTATCAGGTGGCGCAGCAGATGAACTCGCGTATGCCGGAGGAGCGACTGAACTCGCATATGAGGACAACATTGGAGTAGTATCCAGGCTGTCCCCAAAGCCGTACACTCGACCCTTCCTCGGCCCTCCCGCTGCATCGACCCAAGCCTCCGACAGACTTGGGGAGTGCCCTGTGGATAGCGATCCTCCATCATCTGTCATAGGTCTCCTGCAGAACAAATTAAAACTAAATTATTGAAAACAAATTATTAATATCTTAATTTAATTCAAAATTTATAGCTTGACTTACAGCAATCGTGCGAGCACTCTCGCTGACATAGTCATTCGTCCCCTTCCGCTTATGAGTCCGATCAAATAACTTGCAAAAAGTAGGGGCACGCTCGAGCTTGTGATACTTACAATTCAACAAAATTAGTTAGTTTCATAATAATAATCAATGTATTAATCAATTGAACAATAATATGATTACCAATTTTTGGTTGTGGGTCACATAAGATACGGACCCACTAGTATGCACATCCTTCTCTGGATGAGTTGATCGGTTGCGTTTTGCCGCCTGTGACCGCTCCTGCCATGGTCCATACCCAACGCTCACAAAGGGACTCCCAATAGTCCCTCCTTAGCCAAACAGGGCGTAATCCAGCCAAGCCATAGGATCCCGGTTGCCTATGGTCTTCATTGCCTTGTCCCGGCCTCCCACATCGACTTTCTTAAATTAGTCTGGGCAGTAGACTCCCAGACGGCTCGAGCTCGAGGGAGATCCTCGGGTCTCGTGAACGCGTACCTCCGCTGTAAAGAAATAAAATTACTCAACTTTATGCACTAACAGAGATAGTAATTAAATAAATGACTTTAAATCAGTAAAAATTAATAATACCGTGAACATGTCAAATAATAAATCCCGGACGGGCACCGGGAACTCTCTCCATGCATCCAATGGTCTGGAATGTGTGCATGGACCAGCGTCGTAATATAGCGGAAGCAGAACCAGGATCTATCTTCCCCCTACATAGGCACATTAATTTTGTACATGAACTGTAAACATAAATAACAAATACAGTAAGTTTGAAGTGATCAAGTTTACCCTGAAATCCAACATGGCTGCCGTCCAGGTAGCTGAGGCCCCTCCTCATCCGCTGCTGAATGCTGGCTCTCCACCTCTGTGAAAACAATTAAGCACACTATTGTTGTATAAATTGGAAGACAAGAAACGTACTAATCTATGAAACCATACATGTACCTGGTGGTGAGGAAGAAGGGAAAGGTGGCGCTACTCGTGGTCGGGGAGGCGGTCCCTGCAAAATTATATACACATTAGAAAATATGAATTTAAATTGAACAATAATATATAGAGTTTTGTGTTTACATATACATATACCTGTTGTCGGGATGACCGACGTGGATGGGGAGGTAGTCCCTGCAAAATTATATGTACGTTAGATCTCATGAATTTAATATGAATAATAATATATAGAGTTTTTTGCGTACATATGCATATACCTGTCGCCGGGACGACCGGCGTGGATGGGGAGGTAGTCCCTGCAAAATTTTATGTACGTTAGATCTCGTGAATTTAATATGAACAATAATATATAGAGTTTTGTGTTTACATATACATATACCTATCGTCGGGGCGACCGGCATGGACGGGGAGGCAATCCCTGCAAAATTGTATGTACGTTAGATCTCGTGAATTTAATAGAACAATAATATATAGAGTTTTATGTTTGTTATACATATACCTATTGTGGACGGGGACGCAGACCCTCGGCCTACAGAGGGCATTTGGGTCAACTTCTTCCTGTTCGTTATCCTTATATAAGCAATTAGTCATTTTATATCATCAACATGAACTGCGTAAAGCCGCCAACTCTCGTGCCTCACTCCGATCTGATTGGAAAAAATTGTCATTAACACCTTCGAGCTCATCATCAGCCGGGACAAGCTCATACTCAGGGAATAGCCTTGATTCCACTCTACATGCAGCCCACCAATCTCTCAATTTGAGGGACGAATAATTTGAATAATAAACTCAACGGCTTGTGCCGCTAGAATGAATGGCTCATATGTACTCAACTTGGACTTATGCTTGACATCGACAATCCCATATGTTGTGTCATGACGAATAGATGTCGGATCAAACCAATGACACTTGAACAGAAATACATTGTTGTCTTTTCCCAAAAAATGCAGTTCAATGACTTCTTCGAGAATGCCATAATAGTCAATTTCAGTTTCATTGTAGGCACTTCCCTTCACACATACGCCAATGTTCATCGTAGACTTATTCCGTCCATAATCTCTTGTGTGAAATCGGTATCCATTCACAATGTAGCCAGGATAGACACGTACAATCATTGAGGGCCCATAACTGATCTCTTGTACTTTTGAATCAGTAATCAAACCTTGTTCAACCTATTATTACAAAATGGACAGACAATGACAAATTACAACAACTAAGTATGCATAAGAACATAACACTTATGTTTCAAAATTTAGACACATACTCAAGATCTTAACCAAGTAGGAAAAGACTTCTCTCGTTCCTTTTCAACCTGCACGTCAGTCAGACGTGGATTCCGTTGCAGTATGACCGAGTCAAACTCTCTGCAATGTAAATGTCACACCTCTAAGTTATGTAGTATTGCACGCAAATGATGTACATCATAAGTGTTGAGAGCTTACTCATGTAGGGTTCTAGTTTTACGCAATTCATGAATATGTAGATCTTCGCAGCTACCAACTCTCTGTCTTCGAGTGCGCGAGTAAAATAATATCCGAACGCTCGTCCGGGACACTTGAATACAGAGAGTCGGTCAGACACATTAGAAACTCCCCATCATCATTACGTGGAGGTTGAGTGGTGTGGTGTAAGACCCCAGATTTGTATTCTCTTTATATATCTGTATGTATATGAATGGTGTGTTGATATTCGCTTCTGTGTGCTTAGCGTGCGTAGTTCATTGTGCCTACTATAATATTTATCCTTCCCTTGAACATGAGCATGTGCGTATATCTGTATATATATATATGTATAGATACGGGTATACGATAATTAATGTGGAACTGAACAACTAGACAATTAGAGGTGTATTATGAATACCACGAATCTCTGACTTAGGATACTTGAATAATACTATGCTTGTGCTATCTTATATTGAAGAATATCTATACTACCTATTTCATGGAATTTTGTATGGGAGTGTATGAAGTACATATGTGTATGTACGTATATATTGTTTCTTGTGCGTGTGACAATTGTATACCTAATTCTACTACATAAAACACCTGGGTACTTGTGTATGCATGTGTATGATTAGTTGTAAGCGTTGCTCATTTGCATGGTTTAGTTAATGTGTACATTGTACTTCGTACATTGCATATGCATAAAGAGTTCCAGCATGGTAGGTGTAATTAGTGGTGTATATTGAATTCTATACTCCTCATGATAACATGCATATATCTTTCTGATGATTAGGTGAGAATAGTCAATTGGATGAATTATGCATATAGTATATATTAAGAAATCTATACATGTAATACTTAAGCAATGTTAGGTAAAGTTGTGTAAGTTAATCAAATTACCGGTGCGCAGATTGTACCCATCCATTTCAATCATAATGTACATAAATAGGCTACACCAGTGTGCGTATACTATATATGTCAAATCAAGTGTGTGCATGCGAGGACTATTTTATCGAATGGATTATTCCTAGCTAGCATAAATCATATCACCTCCTAATGACTTGCGAAGCCCTCATAATTCTCGTCATTTAATTTGCCGTGTGTTGAGTCCACTTATGTAAAACTCATGTACGCATAGGTATACTACGTACATCTATCTTAGTGTATTTATGTATGCTTGTGTATGCTAGGTATAAATGATGTTGATTGCCTGGTATGGTATATACATGTTACACCTTATACATTGTATGTATATATATAGAGTAAGCATAATTTCTACAGTTTTCAAGTTCTGGCCGAAGGGCCCATTAGCGTCAATATGTTTACATTAAATATCAATAAGGTATGTATTGCATGATGACAGTATGGATATAATATCGTATACATATTGCATGTATATAGCTTGGTATGCATAGTTCTGCATAAATTAGGGTTCTGGCCAAAGGTCACCTTGGCGTCACCTCTGGCCGCCGAGGTGGAGTCAACGTCCAGACCTGGACGCCAAGCCTGACCCAGGCATCCAGCGATGTGGACGCCAACTTCTCTGACCTGCATGCGTTGCAGAGCAAAATCCGGAGCAAGGCATGGCCACCATTGGGGGATGTTCCCCAACGGCTCTAAGGTTGTCAAATCAGTATGGTGAGGGGTGAGAGGCTCTCCTTAGGTCTGAACCCGGATTTGGCCTCTCCCACTTCTAATTTCACCTTGCAAGAGAGAGAGAAGAAGAGAGAAAAAACCCTAGGTGAGCTGTGAGAAAAACCCCATTTAGAACCCCAAATCCGACCCTTGGAGCTGGATCTGGAGATCTCTGCAACAAGGAGGAAGCTGAAGCAAAGGGAAGGCTTCCCCATCACCCTCGGCGTGGAGATCACCCAGGAACCCGGAGGAAGGCGATCCAGAGGGAGGTCTGCAACTTCTTGGGACTGCCCAAGGAGGTCTTCACCAAGCCTTTAAATCCCTTAGAAGAATTTTTGAAAGGCAAGTGACCTATCCATGGTGTTCCCTTATGAGTCTAGGTGTTTCTATGATTTTTATGGAATTTCCTCGAGTCCTAGACCCTCCTATTTACCTATGTTTCAAGGCTCGGGTCTGTGTTTTCTGCACAGACCTGAGTAGACGGCAAGATACCTGGACGCCCAGTCATCCCTGGGCCATCGATCCTGCCGCGGGCTCTGAGTCAGCGGCCAGAGACCGCCGTCTAGTTCTTCTGAACAGAACAGTGAGCTGTTCTGTCCCTCTTGTACGTTAATTTCGTTATGATTTCGTGATGAGGATATATGGTATTCCTATACACTATGTATGTTATCATTTGTGGGGGTGGATGAATGTGGTATGATGGTGAATGTGAGTTAAATAATGTCTTCTAAACTTGTGAGCATGACTCGTAGATAATTTTGCAAACCATGTTCTATGATTAGGATTAGTTGATGCCTGGTTTCGGCCTAATCATGGAGATTTGTGGGTCCGTATGTGTGTTTGCAAATTTCGGAAATTTATCCATGCTTGTGCAATTTGTTAAGATAGTCGGTTCGATAAAATAGAAAACATGCAAGAATGATTCGTAGTGTTCAATCCATAGATGTGTGAATTAGGGAAATTTTGTACTCTAAATTCATGCATATGTAGTAGTCTCTGTGCAAAACAGTAAGTGGATGAATTGCGAAATGTGTTAGACCATGTTAGCTTAAGTGTGAATAATATGCTAATTAGGTATTTGATTTTCTGTAAATCCTATTTAGCTCAGAAAAATCTAAAAAATTGAGGGTATGATTTGAACCCGAAAACAGCATGTGGTTAAAATTTCAGGTCAATTGGAACAGTAAGTAAAAAGTTATGTGTTTTCATGTGAAACGTGATAATTCATGCATATGATCGTAATGTGATTAGTTATGGTAAAACCCACATGATTAGTGTGTTTACTGCATGTTAAACTCTTGAAATTCTGTAGTGTCATGTAAAAAAAAAAAACAGAGATATTAATGTGAGTGAGAAAGTGAATGTGATCCAAAGTGAAAAATGTAAAACCATGTGTAAAACGGTAATGTGTAAAAGTGTAAAAGTTGTGCCTATGTGACACTGCTACCCTAGAGGCATCGGGAGCCGTATATAGAAAAGTCCCTATAGAAGGCTCCATGTGATATAAGTTTGTCCCAAAGGCATTGGGAAAACCCCGGAGGTGGACAAGTACCACTGGATAGGGTGGAGAGGGCTTCTCCCGGTCTGCGCAGTTACCAAGATTCACCGCTGTATTGCCTAGGTGGTGAGTATGTGTATGAGTTGTGTAAGTGTTGTGTCATGTGTTGTGTTATGAGTTGTGTTGAGAGCTGTGCTAAGGAATGAGCACGAGCTATGAGATATTGTTAGTGTCCTCTACTGGTGGTTAGGACTATGTGTCATGGCAAATTGTTTAAGTAATGAAAAATGAGTAAAATGTGAAATATGTGAATATGGCACGTGGTAAGTGCCCAAGATGCACGTGGTAAGTGCAATCGATGTGATATGTGATAAGTGAAAGTGAAAGAAGAAAATGATGTGGAAATGAGTAAATGTGTAAGTGTGAACATGTGTACGTGCAAATGTGTAAAAGTGAACAACGTGAATGAGTAAGTATGAAATCATGTGAAACCGAAAATGTGAGAATGTGTTATTGGAAACCATGTGAAATCAGTAAACTCATGTTGTCATTATCATGCTTATGTGTGCATAAATGCCTAGAATCCATGTTAGGGATAATTAGTGAAAATGAGTGCAAGATAGCTTGATTACTTGTTCACATGATGTGTTTTATGTATTATTGTAGCTCTCATGTGTAGATTTATAGTCATTGAATCATATGAAATCAGCAATCTAAAGCATGTGAAAAGGTTCGTGTATGTGTTTAAAACTATGTGAAATCCATGCTAGTTGGTTTCCTTTCATGTGTGTAAATTGTTCATGTTGATAGCTTTCATGTTTTAGCTCTTAAAAGACTAAAGTTCCTGAGTAATGGAATAGAGATCATGTGATAGGTGAATTTCATTTTACAAATCTGAAAGCATGAGTTATGTATAAAATTGTAGAACTTTCATGATAGGTTGAAAACTTGAATTGACTAGCATGCTATGTGTTGTTAATTGTAAAAGTGCATGTAGAAACCACTAAGACTTGTATGTGTATATCATGAGTAGTGTCGCTTGCTGAGTCTTTGGACTCACTCTTGCTTCGGCGTACAGGTTGACAGGTATCGTGCACTAGAAGGTAGCGTGGCGAGGATCATCATTAGAAGACTATTTTGTGGAGCGTTACCAGTTGTACTTTTCTTTTGCACAAAAAGGATTAATGTATGGACAATATTTGGACATTGTAACTCTCTTATTTTGTATAATGTGGACATTGCCTTTCTATCTCGCTATTTAGATTATGGAATGTGTGTTGGTGACGGATTAAGAGTTGAGTTGTTTACTTTATTCCGCTGTACTCTATTGCTATCCAGGTACATATCAACCTATCGACCAGTGTGGGGTAAATGTCCCACTGTGACGACGCCCTTTATACCGATGGGGATTGGTATAATCGTACCGGTATGAAGAGGGTCGTTACAGAGATTGGTATCAGAGCATAAGGTTGAGACTGTACATGGATAGGCCATCACCGTCACAACATTGCAGAGTCTTCATAGAGAGTTGTCCATATATATAGAATCTACCACTAATGGATGGAAGATAATAGAGAGAATAGTTAGAATATAGTAACCTAGGTTCTAATTTAGTTATTCATTTTGCAGACTATGGCTGGACGTGGTAGACGTGGTGCTCAGTCTCGGAGGTACGAGCAGAACCGTAAGCTGAAGAATTTTGTGAAAGGACTTAAGCCATCAGTATGGACTAGGCTTCTGGAACTCGATTCACGTACCTTAGGAGAACTTCTAGGTGTGACCACCCATCAAGAGAATGGAGCGGGATCTCTCCCAGAGGGGGAGGCAACTCCAAAGGAGAATACGATCAAGCCATTCCAAAGGCAAGATAAGAAGAAGGAGAACTCTTGGAAAGTCAACAATCAACTGTGGCCTCAAGCATCGAGAAGCCCGAGTGCACCCAGTGCGGGAAGAGTCATGGCGGGAAAGCATGCTGGAGGAAAGGAAGGAAGGTGTCTTAAATGTGGAAGCAAAGATCATCGGCTTAAAGAGTGTCCGAATCTGAAGACAAAGTTTACTCCACGAGGTGCTTCATCGACGGTAATAAAGGAGCAAGGAGTAACTGGTAATGACCTCGGCAACGTCACCGCAGGTACTTGATGCGATCTTCGAGGACGAAGATCTTTTTCTAGAGGGGAGGGTGTAAGACCCCGGATTTTTTATTCTCTTATATATCTGTATGTATATGAATGGTGTGTTGAGTATTCGCTCTTGTGTGCTTAGCGTGCGTAGTTCATTGTGCCTACTATAAGTTTATCCTTCCCTTGAACATGAGCATGTGCGTATATCTGTATATATATATATGTATAGATAGGGTATACGATAATTAATGTGGAACTGAACAACTAGACAATTAGAGGGGTATTATGAATACCAAGAATCTCTGACTTAGGATACTTGAATAATACTATGCTGTGCTATCTAATATTGAAGAATATCCTATACTACATATTTCATGGAATTTTGTATGGGAGTGTATGAAGTACATATGTGTATGTACGTATTAGTTATCTTGTGCGTGTGACAATTGTATACTAATTCTACATACATAACACCTTGGTGTACTGTGTATGCATGTGTATGATTAGTTGTAAGCGTTGCTCATTTGCATGGTTTAGTTAATGTGTACATTGTACTTCGTACATTGCATATGCATAAAGAGTTCCAGCATGGTAGGTGTAATTAGTGGTGTATATTGAAATTCTATACTCCTCATGAATACATGCATATATCTTTATGATGATTAGGTGAGAATAGTCAATTGGATGAATTATGCATATAGTAGTATTAAGAAATCCTATACATGTAATACTTAAGCAATGTTAGGTAAAGTTGTGTAAGTTAATCAAATTACCGGTTGCGCAGATTGTACCCATCCATTTCAATCATAATGACATAAATAGGCTACACCAGTGTGCGTATATATTATATGTCAAATCAAGTGTGTGCATGCGAGGACTATTTTATCGAATGGATTATTCCTAGCTAGCATAAATCATATCACCTCCTAATGATTGCGAAGCCCTCATAATTCTCGTCATTTAATTTGCCGTGTGTTGAGTCACACTTATGTAAACATCATGTACGCATAGGTAGATATCTACGTAACATTACTTAGTGTATTTATGTATGCTTGTGTATGCCTAGGTATAAATGATGTTGATTGCTGGTATGGTAATAACATGTTACACCTTATACATTGTAGTATATTATAGAGTAAGCATAATTTCTACATGTTTCAAGTTGGCCGAAGGGCAATTAGCGTCAATATGTTTACATTAAATATCAATAAGGTATGTATTGCATGGACAGTATGGATATAATACCGTATACATATGCATGTATATAAGCTTGGTATGCATAGTTCTGCAAAATTAGGGTTCTGGCCAAAGGTCACCTTGGCGTCAACCTCTGGCCGCGAGGTGGAGTCAACGTCCAGACCTGGACGCCAAGCCTGACCCAGGCGTCCAGCGATGTGGACGCCAACTTCTCTGACCTGCATGCGTTGCAGAGCCAGAAAATCCGGGAGCAAGGTATGGCCACCATTGGGGGATGTCCCCAACGGCTCTAAGGTTGTCAAATCAGTATGGTGAGTGGGTGAGGGGCTCTCCTTAGGTCTGAACCCGGATTTGGCCTCTCCCACTTATCATTTCACCCTGCAAGAGGAGAGAAGAAGAAGAAAAACCTAGGTGAGCTGTGAGAAAAAACCCCATTTTAGAACCCCCAAATCCGACCCCTTGGAGCTGGATCTGGAGATCTTCTGCAACAAGGACGAAGCTGAAGCAAAGGGGAAGGCTTCCCCATCATCCCCTCGGCGTGGAGATCACCCAGGAACCCGGAGGAAGGCGATCTAGAGGGAGGTTCTGCAACTTCTTGGGACTGCCCAAGGAGGTCTTCACCAAGCCTTTAAATCCCTTAGAAGATTTTTGAAGGCAAGTGACCTATCTATGGTGTCCCATATGAGTCTAGGTTTTTCTATGATTTTTATGGAATTTTCCTCGAGTCCTAGACCCTCCAATTCACCTATGTTTCAAGGCTGGGTCTGTGTTTTCTGCACAGACCTGAGTAGACGGCAAGATACCAGACGCCCAGTTCATCCCTGGCGTCCATCGATCCTGCCGGGCTCTAAGTCAGTGGGCCAGAGAACCGTCTAGTTCTTCTGGACAAAACAGTGAGCTGTTCTGTCCCTCTTGTACGTTAATTTCGTTATGATTTCCGTGATGAGGATATATGGTATTCCTATAGCTATGTATGTTATCATTGTGGTGGGTGGATGAATGTGGTATGATGGGAATGTGAGTGAAATAAGTCTTCTAAACTGTGAGCATGACTCGTAGATAATTTTGCAAAACCATGTTCTATGATTAGGATTAGTTGAGTGCCTTGCTTTCGGCCTAATCATGAAGATTTGTGGGTCCGTATGTGTGTTTGCAAATTTCGGAAATTATCCATGCTTGTGCAATTTGTTAGATATTCGGTTCGATAAAATAGAACATGCAAGAATGATTCGTGTGTCAATCACATAGATGTGTGAATTAGGGAAATTTTGTACTCTCAATCATGCATATGTTAGTAGTCTCTGTGCAAAACAGTAAGTGGATGAATTGCAAATTGTGTTAGACCCATGTTAGCTTAAGTTGTGAATAATATGCTAATTAGGTATTTGATTTTCTGTAAATCCTATTTAGCTCATAAAAATCTGAAAAATTGAGGGTATGATTTTGAACCCGAAAACAGCATGTGGTTAAATTTCAGGTCAATTGGAACAGTAATAAAAAGTTATGTGTTTTCATGTGAAACGTGATAATTCATGCATATGATCGTAGTGTGATTGTTATGGTTTAAAACCCACATGATTAGTGTTTACTGCGTGTTTAAACTCTTGAAATTCTGTAGGTCATGTTAAAAAAAAAAAACAGAGATATTAATGTGAGTGAGAAAGTGAATGTGATGAAAGTGAAAAATGTAAAAACCATGTGTAAAACGGTAATGTGTAAAAGTGTAAAAGCTGTGCCTATGTGACACTGCTACCCTAGATGCATCGGGAGCCGTATATAGAAAAGTCCCTATAGAAGGCTCCATGTGATATAAGTTTGTCCCAAAGGCATTGGGAAAACCCCGGAGGTGGACAAGTACCACTGGATAGGGTGGAGAGGGCTTCTCCCGGTCTGCGCAGTTACCAAGATTCACCGTTGTATTGCCTAGGTGGTGAGTATGTGTATGAGGTGTATGTGTTGTGTCATGTGTTGTGTTATGAGTTGTGTTGAGAGCTGTGCTAAGGAATGAGCACGAGCTATGAGATATTGTAATTGTTAGTGTCCTACTGGTGGTTAGGACTATGTGTCATGGCAAATCGTTTAAGTAATGAAAAATGAATAAAATGTGAAAATATGTGAATATGGCATGGGTAAGTGCCCAAGATGCACGTGGTAAGTGCAATCGATGTGATATGTGATAAGTGAAAGTGAAAGAGAAATGATGTGGAAATGAGTAAATTGTGTAAGTGTGAACATGTGTACATGCTAAATGTGTAAAAGTGAACAATGTGAATGAGTAAGTATGAAATCATGTGAAACCGAAAACGTGAGAATGTGTTATTGGAACCATGCGAAATCCGTCAACTCATGTTGTCATTATCATGCTTATGTGGCATAAATGCCTAGAATCCATGTTGGGATAATTAGTGAAAATGAGTGCAAAGATAGCTTGATACTTACTTGTTCACATGATGTATTTTATGTATTATTGTAGCTCTCATGTGTAGATTATAGCCATTGAATAATATGAAATCAGAATCTAAAGCATGTGAAAAGGTTCGTGTATGGTTTAAAACTATGTGAAATCTATGCTAGTGTGTTTCCTTTCATGTAGGTAAATTGTTCATGTTGATAGCTTTCATGTTTAGCTCCTTAAAAGATTAAGTTCCAAGTAAATTGAATAGAGATCATGTGATAGGTGAATTTCATTTTACAAATCTGAAAGCAGAGTTATGTATAAAATTGTAAAACTTTCATGTAGGTTGAAAACAAAAATTAACTAGCATGCTATGTGTTCTTAATTGTAAAAGTGCATGTAGAAACACTAAGACTTGTATGTGTGTATATCATGAGTAGTGTCGCTTGCTGAGTCTTTGGACTCACTCTTGCTTTGGCGTACAGGTTGACAGGTATCGTGCACTAGAAGGTAGCGTGGCGAGGATCATCATTAGAAGACTATTTTGTGGAGCCGTTACCAGTTGTACTTTTCTTTTGCACAAAAAGGATTATTGTATGACAATATATGGACATTGT